>JAWQFJ010016374.1:37500-52500 GCA_034096865.1 Theodoxus fluviatilis | reverse complement strand
TGGTGGCAGTGGTGGGGGTGGTGGTAGTAGTGGTAATGGATGTGGAGTAGTAGTAGTAGTAGTAGTAGTAGTAGTAGTAGTAGTAGTAGTTGTAGTTGTAGTAGTAGTAGTTGTTGTAGTAGTAGTAGTTGTAGTAGTAGTAGTAGTAGCAGCAGCAGCAGTAGTAGTAGTAGTAGTAGTAGTAGTTGTTGTTGTAGTAGTTGTAGTAGTTGTAGTAGTTGTAATAGTTGTAGTAGTTGTAGTAGTTGTAGTAGTAGTAGTAGTTGTAGTAGTTGTAGTAGAAGTAGTAGTAGTAGTAGTTGTTGTTGTTGTTGTAGTTGTAGTAGTTGTAGTAGTTGTAGTAGTTGTTGTAGTAGTTGTAGTAGAAGTAGTAGTAGTAGTAGTTGTTGTTGTTGTTTTGTTTGTGGTGGTGTTGGTGGTGGTGTGGTGATAGTGTGTTAACAGTAGTAATAGTGATGGTATAAGTAGTAGCAGAAGCAGCAGCAGTAGTAATAGCAGTAGGATGGATGGATGGATGGGTGGATGGATGGATGGTGTTTTACGGCCTATCAGCCTTTGAAGGCTATGTAAGGCCACTAAGCACGACAATCACTAGAGCAGTATAGACTTAACGCGAATCATGTCACGGTGTCACTAGTTATTCGCCTCTTACGAATCGCGTAGGGAGACGCGGTGGGTCAATCCTTACCCCAAACCCACAGGGGGCATAGCAGTAGGAGTAGTTGTAGCAGTTGTTGTTGAAGCGGTTGTTGCTGTAACATCTGTTGTTGTAGCAGTTGTTGCAGCAGATGTTGTAGCAGTTGTTGTGGCAGATGTTATAGCATATGTAAGCAATAGTGGCAGGAACATTAGTAGTGGTATCGCACCACAAACGGGTTAAGTTTTGTGCACCTCGACAACCATGTACGGCTGAAAATAGACCAATCGTTTTACAACTTCTGTCTACGCCCAGTGTTTGATTCCGTATATTTGGCTGAAAGACCAGTTCAGAGCTGACAAACGGTGCAGTTATGTACAATAACAATGTGCGGGAAACTTGCGTATTGAACATCTCACATCTGATATTTTCCTCCATGTTTTCATCCTTGACATTCCAGTGGTGCTGGACGATGAGAAAAGGACGAAGAAGAGAGAGCTGATACAGAGGAACAGGGAGAAAAGAGCCAGGGAGGCAGCGAGGCTGGCGGCGAGGTCACAGCAACCTGCACCCACGCCACCTTTGACCCCGCCGCAGCTCGAGCTCGTGCAGGCCGTGCAGCAAGCTGTCTACAACTGCTTGTCAGACGGCAGTCACGCCAACTTTGTCGTAAGTCCCTTATATGGACGTATGGTGAGCTCCGCCCTCCATCACATGATCGACAGGTCTCTCCTGCAACTGTCATGGAAGGTTATGTAACTCTCTTTGCCCTTGGACGCCAGACTACAGCAACATTATGGACGCTTTCACCAAGTTCCGTCTTTGCATTTGTTTGTTGACTTGTGGGGCTCAATGGCCGAGTGGTCATCGTGCTTGACCTGCAGTCGCTTGCGGCTGGTGGGTGCGGTGTTTGAAGCTGCGCAGTTCTAGAGTTTCATCTGTGAGCAAGGCGCTTTACTAACATTGCTTCTCCCCACCCAGGAGTAAAACGGGTACACGTGAGGGCTGAGCTGAAAAATTGTGAAAGCTAACTTTGGTGCGTTCATTCGTAACCTGGTTCTTGCTCCCCAGGGAGTTTGAGATGGCGTTGGAGTGATACAAGGAGGTAGCCCAATGACCAGGCGGTAAATGTGTACGGTTTAAGCCACCGCTCAATGGGTGGAAAAGACGCAATATAAAAAGGAGCGCCATTACCTTTGCCTTAACTTATCCTATCCCGCCATCTTTGTTTGTTTGTTTGGAATGAAGGCTGAGGCCCTTTAGTCATGCAAATAAAAAAGGAAATTGTGACCGTGAATGTGATACAAGGCTAAAGTCGGCAAAACATGTTTTCAAAGGAAACTCTGAGAAAAGTCTGCAACGTACTATGGTATCTGATAGCTTTCCTGGAAATGTACACTAATGTAAGATAGATAGATAGATAGATAGATAGATGGATTAGACAGACAGACGGACCGGACCGGACCACAGATAGATCCTACATAAGCGTGCATTTGTGGGACGTGCATGCAGGAATATTATTGAGGTTGAAATTTTCATTTTGTCATTTTTTCAACTTGAACCTTATTTCCCTATGAACAGTACAATGATTTAGACAACAGCAACTAGCCAGCAATAATGGTCCTGAAAACCCAGCAGCAAATGTCTTGGTTGATGAAGAGAGTGTCGTGCAACACAAGCTGTGTGTCATGCCACACTGCGTTGCTTTGATGAGGGTACAGTATCATGTGGAATGGCCTTTATTGAAGTGTTACTTGTGTCGAATTTCATTCTATGAAGTGTTGCGGGTGTTGAATGGCCTTGATAAAGTGTCACGGGTGTCGAATAACCTTTAATGAAGTTTTACAGGTGTCGAATGGCCTTCAATAAAGTGCTGGAGATGTGGAATGGCCTTTGATAAAGTGTTACGGGTGTCGAATGGCCTTTGATAAAGTGTTACGGGTGTCGAATGGCCTTCAATGAAATGTTACATTTAATAAAGTGTCATCTTCTGTCCCCGGTAGGTGAGAGAGCCCTCGATAATGCACACGGCGTCTGGTCTTGCGACATTCGTCCGGATAGTCGTCCGCTACTTCTGTGGGCTGCCGCTGGTGGACCCCGTGAGTACCTGTTGCAGGGAAGGAGACAGCTCCAGGGCGCGTCTTTCACTGTTTGCACATAAGTTGGAAGGGAGGGAAGTTCCTGTAAAAACTGTTTTGATTTTGCTTTGGCACGTCAAAGACGTTGAACCAAAGCTAACGCAGTCATACAGAATGGTAGGTGCATCGTAGATGTTCACCAAGTAGCATTGGTTCAACGTCTACAACGTGTCAAAGCAAAATTAAAAAAAAAATATTTACAGTGACTTCCCTTTCAACTTATTTACAATTTATACCAGTTCCTGGCAGTCCACCAACCCCCCACCCCACTCCCCCCACCACCCCAGTGCTCTCTCCTCTTGTATGAGTACATGGTCAGCCCCTACTCGCTTGTTGAAACCATGTCTTTAGACAGGCGGAGATAGGCGAGCATTCTTTGGGGTTGGACGATGTGCGAGGAGCAGGACCGTGGTTCTATCCCTGGGACGGGAAGAATCTGGGCTTGTTAGTTTTCACTGCATGTCCTGACCCCATGTCTCCCTGAATCGCAGTATGATGTGATCACTTCGTGACACATCATCCAAACTGCCGTTCTGTGGCGAAAGTGTCAGAATCCACATTGGCCAGTATCGGATCTCTGCTTACCAGTTCAGTTTGTTATCTTCAGGAGCTCTGCCTGTCTGTGTGTGTGTATGTGTGTGTGTGTGTGTGTGTGTGTGTGTGTGTGTGTGTGTGTGTGTGTGTGTGTGTGTGTGTCTGTTGATTGAGGAGTATTAATAGAATCACCTCGTCTCCTTACAAAATTCCCTAATGTCGATTAACTAGCAAAATGGAGACTCACTCTTATTCTAACAGGCACTACTGGCTTACGTGTTCGATAGCTTTGCATGCCATACATAGACTTACGGGCCGTAACATTCCATTGCGTTCTCTCTCTCTCTCTCTCTCTCTCTCTCTCTCTCTCTCTCTCTCTCTCTCTCTCTATATATATATATATATATATATATATATATATATATATATATATCTCTTTCCACCACCACAACCCCCTCAGCCCCCCACCCCCCACCTGCCCTCCTCTCTCATTCCCCACTCTGTCACCAGGCGAGGCATCATGAGTACCTGAGCGTTCTGCTGAATAGTAGTCTTCTGGAGATGGGCGTACTGCTGGTGGCGCGATGCAAGGTGGGTTCTGAGGACAGCTTCATGACGCTGGAAGGGACCTCTGCCCTGCAGGAGCTGAGCGAACGTCTGCCCCATGTCGCAATCCTGCTGCAGAAGGTCCTCAAAGTGCACAAAGTCCTCGGGCTATGCTGCCTTGACGAAACCGAATTTGGACTGCTGTTCCTGCTGGTTTTGCTGCAGTCAGGTAAGAACTGCAGTTGTGGTCGTCGTCGTCCTCCTCCTCCTCCTCCTCCTCCTCCTCCTATTTCTCCTCCTCCTCCCTCCTCCTCCTCCTCCCTTATCCTCCTCCTCCTCCCTTATCCTTCTCCTCCTCCCTCCTCCTCCTCCTCCTCCTCCTCCTCCTCCTCCCTTATCCTCCTCCTCCTCCCTTATCCTCCTCCTCCTCCTTATCCTCCTCCTCCTCCTCCTCCTCCTCATCCTCATCCTCCTCTTCCTCCTCCTCCTCCTCCTCCTCCTTTCTCCTCCTCCTCCTCCTTTCTCCTCCTCCTCCTCCTTCTCCTCCTCCTCTCTTATTTTCCTCTCTTATCCTCGTCCTCCCTTATCCTCCTCCTCCCTTATCCTCCTCCTTCCTTATCCTCCTCCTCCCTTATCCTCCTCCTCCTCCTCCTCCTCCTCCTCCTCCAACTCCTCCTCCTCCTCCTCCTCCTCCTCCTCCTCCTCCTCCTCCTCCTCCTCCTTTCTCCTCCTCCTCCTCCTTTCTCCTCCTCCTCTCTTATTCTCCTCCTCTCTTATCCTCCTCCTCCCTTATCCTCCTCCTCCCTTATCCTCCTCCTCCCCTATCCTCCTCCTCCTCCTCCTCCTCCTCCTCCTCCTCTTCCTCCTCCAAATTCTCCTCCTCCTCCTCCTCCTCCAAATTCTCCTCCTCCTCCTCCTCCTCCAAATTCTCCTCCTCCTCCTCCAAATTCTCCTCCTCCTCCTCCTCCTCCTCCTCCTCCTCCTCCTCCTCCTCCTCCTCCTTTCTCCTCCTCCTCCTCCTCCTTTCTCCTCCTCCTCCTCCTTTCTCCTCCTCCTCCTCCTTTCTCCTCCTCCTCCTCCTTTCTCCTCCTCCTCTCTTATTCTCCTCCTCTCTTATCCTCCTCCTCCCTTATCCTCCTCCTCCCTTATCCTCCTCCTCCTTATCCTCCTCCTCCTCCTCCTCCTCCTCCTCCGCCAACTCCTCCTCCTCCTCCTCCTCCTCCTCCTCCTCCTCCTCCTCCTCCTCCTCTTCCTCCTCCTCCTCCTCCTCCTCTTCCTCCTCCTCCTCCTCCTCCTCCTCCTCCTCCTCCTCCTCCTCCTCCTCCTCCTCCTCCTTTCTCCTCCTCCTCCTCCTCCTTTTTTCTCCTCCTCCTCCTCCTTTATCCTCCTCCTCCTTTATCCTCCTCCTCCTTTATCCTCCTCCTCCTTTATCCTCCTCCTCCTTTATCCTCCTCCTCCTTTATCCTCCTCCTCCTCCTCCTCCTCATCCTCCAACTCCTCCTCCTCCTCCTCCTCCTCCTCCTCCTCCTCCTCCTCTCAATCACCTCTCGCTTCTCGCTCTCGCTGCTCGTCCTGGATCCTGTCCTCCTTACTTCCTCCTCCCTCCTCCTGCCTCCTCCTCCTCCTCCTCCCTCCTCCGCCTTACCTTCCCTCTCTTCCTCCTCCTCTTCCTACTCCTCCTACTTTTACTCCTGCTGCTGCCCCTTCTCCTCCTCCTGTTGCGGTTTTTGCTCCTGTTCCTGCTGCTCCTGTTGCTGGTGCTTGGTACTTCTGTAGCTTTTTGTCTTCCCATAGTTCGTGTTCCGTTGCAAACTTCTGCTATTCTTGTTCCTGTGTCTACTATTACTGTTGCTTTAGCTACTTCTGTTGTCTCTGCTAATTATTTCACTTTATATACAGCTGCCGCTGTTGTCACTGTTACTTTTTCTCCTACTACTCTTACCTCTGCTTCTTTTGCTGCTGCGGTTGCTGCTGCTGCTCCCGATGCTGCTTCTGCCGCCTCTGATACTCCTGTTTCTGCTCCTTCTGCAGCTTCTACTGCTTCAACTGTTGCAGCCGCTCTGTGCTGGCGGATTTTGCCTGGATTTCAATGCAGTTATCAGTTACCGTATTTCAGAACTTTTTACTCTCGTCTCGTCCATTTGTTGGAGCGTAGCGTGCAGCAGAAGCCGCCCGACATCCTTCCTATCAGCAGGAGTTCCTGGCTGCTGGGCTTTCGGGGCTAGCTCAGTCTTGCCGGCAGCTTTAAGGCAATAGTACCCGTACAATGGATGGATAGTGTTTTACGGCCAATCAGCCATTGTAGGCTGTGTAAGGCCATTTAGCACGATGATCCCTTGAACAGTTTAGAGTAAACGCAAATCAAGTAACGGGGTCCCTAGTTATTCGCCTCTTACGAATTGCGTAGGGAGACGCGGTGGGTCAATTCTTACCCCGAACCCACAACCCGTACAACAAGTGATGCAAAGGTCGAAAATGTGGTTTTCACATCACTTTGTTGTACATCCGTAAAGTCAATGTAGAATATGACTGTTTGCTTTGTTTCCGGGGGAAATAGAGATTCCATGGTTTATAAAATTGGAAGGAAGACACCAACGGTCAGCTGTTAGACTGAGGTACGTGAACTTCAAATGCAATTTTCTCAGTTTCCAGGATTTCACCGCTGTGTGTTAGATTTCAGACGTCATATCTCTGTTCTCTGAAGTTTGACTTTCTTTAAGCTCGGCATATTTGGTTCATATAGCCTGCTTCATGGGACGATTCACAATAAAATTGATTTTTCCTGTATATCAGAGTTACAGGATCTTGAATATGTAATGAGTGACTCGATTCACGTAACTTTAGATGTGAAATTGTATTCAAATAAAATGGTCAGAGTAGTTGTTTGTATTTTGTGTCAGGACATGCCACCCTATGTACAGTACTTCTGTGCATAATTACAAGTTTCTAGCATTAGCTCCTTTTCTGGTGTTACGTTTCAAAAACTGTCAAAACAAAGTGTTGTATCGGCAGCATCATTGGAAAGCTAATTAGCATAACTCATGCAAACACATCCCAGGTAGATAGCATGTTAAAAGTACAACCTGTTGGGTGAGAAAATTGGACCGCAAAGAGTCAACTGATTTTTAAAAAGTTCTGGTTACTGGGTACGACTTCCTTGTGGCCAGTTCTCACATGAAGCTGAGCACGTTTCCCGAACTGCCTTCAGGCGGCTCAAGGGTCAGTTCCCACATGAAGCTGAGCACGTTTCCCGAACTGCCTTCAGGCGGCTCAAAGGTCAGTTCCCACAGAGCAAGCACATCGCGAGCGAGGTCCTCGAACTGCTCGGTCAAGAGAATGAACAAGCAAAACTGTCGTCGAGAGTCACATTTATGCAATTTGTCAATATGTTGATCGTTGGCAGCAAGTGAGACCCAGTCCAACTACGACTCCGAGCAAGCGGCGCGCGAGCGATCAGCCAATCGCTGCAGAGCAAGCGTGTGACGTAGTGCAGTTGCCAGAATTTACCACTTCGCGCAAGTGACTGGCCTGTAACGACCCTAAGTATGAACCGACCCTAAGTATGAACCGGAAATCGTCGCAGAGTTATCTGCCCGGCTCTCTCTTTATGCGATTTACCGCTCCTGCACCTGTTCTTCGCATGGAATATATCCCGACAAACGACGCATAAGTTGCTTTACGAGTTTTTGTGTTTTTGGTGCATTTGTGTCGTTTAACACATAATGTAGCGTTCAAAAAAGTTTTTTCCCGTGAAAAGCCGTCTCGCTTGCCGGAAATAATATGGGAGTCACCTCCCTGTAGTCTATTTGTAGTCTGGTTTTATAAAACGCGACCGTTGACTGACTTGGCACGCCCGGGGAGTTATGCTAAGATCCGGCCGCGTAAATATATCTGCGTTTTGTGACACTCGTCTTGCTCGGCGGTACTGTACTCCATGCACCTTAACGGTGCGCGTGATTCGGGTGTAATCTTAAGCTAAACGACGTTCCGAATGTTTCCGACTTCGACCATTTCAGCAGCGCCAATAAACGTAGTTTAGCTTAAGATTACACCCGAATCACGCGCACCGTTAAGGTGCATGGAGTACAGTACCGCCGAGCAAGACGTTTGTCACAAAACGCAGATATATTTACGCGGCCGGATCTTAGCATAACTCCCCGGGCGTGCCAAATCAGTCAGGCGGAGTGGCGGGTGCCGTCTCTTTTTAGATTCGAATTATTAAGAGTACCGGGCAGATAACTCTGCGACGATTTCCGGTTCATACTTAGGGTCGGTTCATACTTAGGGTCGTTACATGGCCTCGAGGGCTAGCCGAGGCGAGCGAGACGTCTAAGAAACGGCCTATCATTAATTGACAAGGCGGAAGTCCGAGAGAACATGGCTGCGTCCTGGCGCGAGAGTCTGCGAAGAAGTTGCCGACAGACGAAATAACTGACGATACAGATATCACAGCAGTTTTTCATTTGACAGAACAAACTATTGTGTCATATCGAATGGCACGGGATATTTTTCTACGAAAAAAAGCAACCCGGGTTCAATTGTAGATAATGTTGTGCCTCGATTCATTTTGATCAATTCAAAGGGCACAATTCATAGAGTGTACGTGTACGACTTTTCGTGCTTGCAAACGATTAAAAAAATTCGGCTGTGTAGGCCTATGTCCAGAAATAATCTTTACACGTAATCCTGAAAATATACAAATGATCACTCGAACAACAAATACTTCGGTGTACGTACACTTTTCCATTCTCGGACACTGAGAACCACACTACAGACACTGCCGTCTATCAGTGGCAACCCAATTGGCACGGTCTCCGCCATTTTGGTTCATCCGGGCCTCTGCAGCGAGACGCAGCGAGGGACCTCCGGAGCTACCTCGGCCACTCTCCTTCACAACGAGTGCATCTTGTGAGCGAGACAATGTATGCAACGCCTAGCCCTCGAGATTTTTTGCCTAACAAACGCGCCCAAGGAAATGTCCTCGGTTTTTGCTGATCGTGCCTCGGTGAACCAACCGGTGCGTTCGTACAGTGATAATGAAGCTTTTTGAAACACGACACACACAAACGCGCTCGCTATGTGTGAACTCCCGGTCGAGCTGCCTCTGGGCATTGAGACGAACGCACTCGGTAGACATTCTGTGATCGCGTTCGCATTGTTCTTTCTATGTGCTCGCTTTGTGCTCTCTATATCCGTATCTGCAGGATCTTGAGGCAAACCTTATCGAAAAGAAGTCTTCAATCATGTCGGCGTTAAGCAATCCTGTTTCGTGGTGACCATTTCATCACCATCACCGTCATCAGCCCCAATTATCACGTCACCTCTGCTTGTACAACGGTGTGGCGAGATCACCCCCTTCCCCCTTTGGATTAGGTTATTTACTTATTATGGCTCCGCCGGCCGTAGATGATAGGGAAATATGAAATCATCCTTCCTCTCTACACTCTAGTTGAGAGAAGAGACGCCGGTGGTGGCGTCATTCTTCGCGCCAAGATATTACGTCATCCTTCCTCCCTGCACTTCACGTTGAGAGGAGATACCAAGCTAGCAAAGCCCGAGTCATCTCCTGGTGAAGACGCGCTTGCGACGCGCAAAGCCGTCCGTACAGAACGAATACCAACGATTGAGAGAAAAGACAGAAGCCTCTTTGAAACAATACAAATTGGTGTGGTATGGATGTGCTTGTGATCGAATACAATTGCTTCCCCCTTCCCCTTACCCCCTTTTTTCCCTCCGGTGCATCAAGAACCGCTGCGACGAAGATTCCCGAGGGCGAGGGGCCCTCGTGACGTCAGAGCGGTTGAACCACGTTTGACACACAGCTCGTTCAGTGAACAGCAGCCGAGACAAGAGTGAAGGACTGTCAGATAAGTTACCTTTCATCGGCTGGTGGACCATTCCTTCTCTTACATGATGATGATTGATTATGAGTATTGTTGTTGTTGCTTGATTTATCCCTCGCGTTAACGTTGAATTCATTCATCCATCACCCTGGCATGGTAATTAAAACATTTTGACAATTTGACCTATGACCTCACCGTCTTTCTATCTCGTGTTTGTCTTTGATAGAATTTTTTTAAAACTTTTTTTTCCCGAGAAAGTCAAGATTTATTCAAGAAAACAGCAAATTTACAATGCATACTTCAATGTCGATGCACGATTCGATGTAACACACAGTAAAAGAAGGTCATCATGATTCAGCCACGGTGCGTTAGACTCGACTACGCTCCACAGAAACAGGAAATTAGTTGTACGCGTGATCTCCGTTGAACTATGGTCTATTTTACAAAACTATTTGCGTCCTGTCCACGTGAACGAGATTGGTGCCAACGAACGAACGCAACCGCCAGGGTCAGGGGCGAGGGACACACCTCGGCTTTGGGTCACGGGAAGCCTCACGCTTGGCCGACGACATGATCGCGAATGCGTTGCCCCCAGCCCCTTTGATAGAATGACTGTGTAAGAGAGTGTCACAAGTGGATCATAGTGAATTCCCCTAGACCTTTTACCTTTCAGTAAAACGAGCTGGTCCGGCTTGCGACAAACGGTCACCTCCACCCCCAGTGTCCACAATCTCCAAGCCCTGAGCCTGGCCGTTTCAGTGGGTTTCCCTCTGTGATGCGCTCGCTGTGACTGGTGTGACATGGAGACTGAAACGAGGCTACTGGAGTGCAACAACTGGAAAGTGTGTGTGACATGTTTGGTTGTATGCGAATTTTTCTATACACCCAACTAATGAGTCCATCGACTTGACGGCTTTGTAGTTCGCGCGAGTTTAACATATGGTCGAATGCGTTCAGTGGCCTCCTGATGAACTGGTTGGCGGTCCTATTGCTAGGCTTTCTGGGTCTGGTCCAGCAGCTCAGCAAGGGGCAGCCTTATCCAGCCAAAGGGGCTACTAGAGGAGCATCTGGTCAGAGTCAGATCAAAGACGTTACAGAGAAAGGCGCGGAGCTCCTTCAGAGCATCCATGTACAAGATCGAGGATGCGAAAAAGTTGTGTCCGTATCGGCTGGGTGGGTTCATCACGTGGCTTCTCGGAGCGAAGCTCATTAGGCGCACGCCCATCGTGAAGTGAAGGGCAAAGCTCTCAAAAACCGTAATTGTATTACATCCGAAATGTCGAAATCTCTTGTGATACACAGACGGATCTCGTTCCCGTCGATCACAGTGTATATCTGCATAGCCAATAGGCGCCGGGCCGGGACACTTGAACATACACAGCCGAGGCCCTGCGAAGGACAGGCAGGAAAAAAAAAGTAAGACCACAGGCGGGGACTGAACCCACGACCGAACGGAGATAAGAAAGTCTTCAACTTACTGATCTTCATCTCTGGGAAACAGAAAAACATTTACCAGCACCAGTGAGCTTGGAGCGAGCATTTGAGCGAGAAATGGCGCTGCAAAGGACGCCGGCGCGCCTTATTCCATCAGTCATGGTTGCCGCACGACCACCCCCTCTAAGAAAAGGTAACTCTCAACACCCATCCTCGCAAAATCAGGTGGAGTTCTATGTCTTCCTATGTAACGTCTTTAGTAAGTAATATCTTAGAGATTGTTTCCAGCAAGAGCGGCATGTAAGATTGAGCAGCAGTGATTATTTATTGACATGTACATCCTTTATTTAAAAAATCAATGGATGCAGAGCAAGATATCAATGAGCTGAAAAGAAATGAATTTATAAATGTATTCATGTGATTTCGGTTAGGTATAAATGAACTGAAAATGAACAGTCGGGATGAAAGAGACATAAGTTTGGACAGTCCATTCTGTACAACTAGTGTTGAGAACGAATGACAGCGTTAGACTGCTCGATGTATGTCGATATAAGGCATACGTATCTGATACCATATTTTTAAAACGGCTAAGTGTAGGAACATTGGTTATTTTCTTTACGGCAAGAGCGTAGAAAGAACAGGAACAGTTGCTGTGTACATCCATTATGCCCTAATTAGATGAAACAAGAATATCATGTAACCCAGTCGATCAAAATGCTATTGATACGAGCCTGTCAAGATTACACGAAGACTGCACCCTAGTGACTGGCCGATGGCCTTTGCAATAAAAGTCTAAAGTCTCAGGTCTTTGGTCCGGTCATTCGGACCCAAGCGTGCATTCAGAACACCCACGAAGATGGAGCCACACCCATGCGCGACAACCCCTGTATTCCTACCCAGGACAACTCACTGCACACATTTCACAAGTCCTTCCGCCAGCGCCGCTTGGCCAGTCCTGGTAGTTGAAGAACTCTTTGGGAGAGTCCTGATTGACTGTGTTGGTCCTCTACCAAAGACAGCGCGTGGTCGCAAATTCCTGTTGACAATCATGTGCAGTAGTACACGATTCCCCGAAGCTGTTCCCGTAAGAAGCATCACCTCAAAAGTAGTAGTCAGAACCTCGACCAAATGTTTCACCACTGTAGCGTTGCCGAGGAAATTTCAGATTGATCAAGGGTCGAACGTCAGGGTCAGGCTGTTCCAGGAAATATTGCAGTCATTGGGAGTCAGTCACATCACAAGCAGTGCTTATCACGCGGAGAGTCAAGGTGCGCTCGAAAGGTTTTCCCAGGTTTTAAAGAACAGGCTGAGGGCGTACTGCTTTGAGCACCACAAAAAATGGGACGAAAGAATACCCTTCGTTCTCTTTGCAGCTCGAGAGATCAAGCAGGAATGGTCGGCTTCTCACCCTTCGAACTTGTGTTTGTCCGGACACTCAGTCCGAGGACCTCTGACAGCTTTGAGGGAATACACCGGTCCCCTCCACAAGGATCGTCGTCTACTTGTGTGACGTAGCCAGGGCGCAGTTGCCCGTTGATATGTCAAGTGACGTCACTTCGTGCAACTTCGAGACGGTCTAGTCAGTTTTTGCTAATTGTCAAAAGTTCTAGATAACCATTCTAGTCCACTAGAGACTTTGCCTGTCAGCGAAAGATTCTCTAGGACAGTTCATCTCACGTGATGGAACGATTCCGTCCGGAATATGCATGTGGAGGTCACATGAGATGCTTGAGGGATAACCCTCTGATCCCTGACATACGCATTTAAAGTAGCTCTAAGACTATTTCGTACAAATCTCATAACATACGCTTGTTGAGGAAATAAACAAGCGTTTATTCGATAAAATAAAAGATTTGTGTTGAAATGGAAACAAGTTTGAGGGGGGGGGGAGGAAGCATCCAGAACGAACTATTTTGGCGCAATGCTGAAATGCAAAGGATCAAGTCCATTACGTAATAGTCTTGCAAACTGCGCCAGGGTCACTACATTCTGTGAACCCGAGTCAGTATGACTCTGGCACAGTTCGCAATGAATGCGTTACCGCGTTGCGCCAAAAATTATTCATTCTGATACTATTTTTCTCTCCACTTTTTACATAAATCATTCAGATGTCAAAACTTGTTTCCATTTCAACGCAAATATTTTGTTTTATCTAATAAACGCTTGTTTATTGCCTCAACAAGAGTAAGTTATGAGTTTTGTGCGAAATAGTCTTAGAACTACTTTAACGGCGTATGTCAGGGAGCAGATCGGTTATCGCACAAGCCTCTCGTGTGACCTCCATTTGCATAAATCGGACGAAAACCTTCCATCACGTGATGTCAACTGGGGTAGAGATACTTTCGCCGGTAGGCGAAGTCTCTAGTGAACTAGAATGGAGTCACTACTGACTCGGGATCACAGAATGCTAGATAACCTGCAAAAAGTAGATACTCAGGGCATCGGTGAGAGCGAGAGAGACAAGTAAGGGCACGGATAATGGCGATTGTGACCTCACGGGATTGAGCCAGAGAATGAAGTTATTATGGTATTGCTGATTACTGATTGTGTCACAGGGAATTCACAAGTGCGTGAATTAAGCTTTTCGAAAACAACCACCGTACTTTTGGACTTTGACCTCAAAGCGCAAGCTAAGAGAACCTCCATATCGATAAGACTTCGACCGCACGGCGCAAGCTAAGAGAACCCCCATATCGATAGGACTTTCCGAGGGAGACAAGTCACAACACATCTATTCATTAAACAGAAACATCAACACTTTGCCGTCACTCATCATTTCTCCTGGCGAGAAACAGAACACACAGAAAGCTGCAAGACAAAACAAAGAACAAAGTTGTACAATTTTATTTTTCAAAAGTTTATTGATTACTTGACAAATTGTCTGAATGTACGGGTGATGTAGACAACACTCATGCTGCTGCGAGTAATTCAAACACGTGTGGACTGCATATATTTCTAACTGAATCTCCAGTGACGAGTTTCTGAATAAATTACTTTAAAGCATTCTAGTCTCCGGCTAAGTCTAAAATTATCGTACTCCCGTTCTAAAATGTCGGACACACAACATCTGAGCAACTGCTATTTCGGGAATTAAAGATCACTCAGAAAAGACTGGTTGCTCAGAATATCGCATATTTTGATTTCAAGCAATACAATGTGTAGTACGATATAATTCATCATCGAGTTCTGACCTAAGCTCACTCTTGCTTATTTAACATAATACAGCTTAAACCGACGCCCTTGAAAAATATAATTCTCTGGCCTCGATTTCGGTTGAGGAGTGAGAATATCAAATGACATCTGCTGTTTGAGAAAGGTCTCCAGAAGTCATACCTCATCACAAGTGTCCTCCGCAAATGTTGTCGACGAACGCAACCCCAAGCCTGTTCTCGAAAGATTTACAAAGTGGTCACTGAGTTATGCAGACTTCGTTTCCTGGATGAGGCCTGGGGGCAGCGGAAGACTCCCCCCTCGCCTGGCTCTCCTCTGGCGTAAGTTCTCCTGGGTGAGTGGACTCCTCCACAAAGGTCAGTCTCTCCACCACGGAGTGGATGTCCACAGGGGAAAGCCTGAGGTGCTTCCCCATGTCCATGCTGATGGACTCTTCCACCTCCTCGACACTTCTCTCCTCCTCTTTGAAGAACGCCACGCGATTGGCTGTCTCCATCCTGCAGGAAGTGACGTCATTGAGTAACTTGGAAAGAACACATTGTTGGTGAAGGAGATGAGTCCATATGTTTAGTGGTTGCTGGGAAAATTTGCCATAAATGTTTTCATTGTGTAACTATTTAGCAATGTCATTAGTAAATAGGCAAACGCTGCGGGCAGGTGTTAATTCATCAGTGTTCATGAGTGTTCTTAAGTGTGC
>JAWQFJ010016374.1:17500-27500 GCA_034096865.1 Theodoxus fluviatilis | reverse complement strand
CATGAATATTAATTGTCTTTTTTTTTTTAGGCGCTTTGAGTCTCACTGTGTGGGAGTATTACGCGGTATAAAAGTGATCTATTATTATTATTATTATTATTATTATTATTATTATTAGGACAGGTGCCATGGCGTGATTCTGCGTCGTTTTAATGCACGATAAGCGGTAGGATATTTGCCTTTGGCGTTGTATATATCGGGCAAAGCGTGCAGATGTTAGAAACGTCGTTTTTTTTAAACATCCCTATCTTGAGCGTAACGTCATTGCTGGGTCGTCGTACGGACACATGTTCTGCGCTTTCTAGTGGGCAGGGCGGCGCCTGGCAAAATCAGCCAATGGGGTGATGTGGCCCGTCACGTGGTGATTCAAGCACCCCTTTCCTTGGGTCACTGTGTCAACTGCTTCCATTATTTTACATGCAGTATGGTAAATAAGTTCAAACGTTAAAGTTAATTTTCTATGTTTTTCATGACCTATATTTCCTAATTTGTCACAAGCTTGTCATTTTCAAAGATTCTGTAAAAAATGTATTAAGTTAACGGAAATTCAAAAAACTTTCCAACTGTATGGTTTTTCAGTACCTTTAAAAATCGATCTAATGCTAGTTTTGCCACAATTTCTTTAAAAGGTGTTTGCCTTAATCAGGACAGAGACGGAGTAACTTCATGGCAAACAGTGCGAGCGGTCTCCTTTGTAATGTCGTGTCGGTACGGGTGTTCCCCTTTCGTGCGCCTGGAAGTCCCAGTCCGAAAATTCATGAGTCATTTTTGACAAGCTTCATTCACACACTTGTCAATTCACAGCGACACAGCATTCACACACTTGTCGATTCACAGCGACACAGCATTCACACACTTGTCAATTCACAGCGACACAGCATTCACACACTTGTCAATTTACAACGACACAGCATTCACACACTTGTCGATTCACAGCGACACAGCATTCACACACTTGTCAATTCACAGCGACACAGCATTCACACACTTGTCAATTCACAGCGACACAACATTCACACACTTGTCAAATCACAGCGACACAGCATTCACACATTTGTCAATTCACAGCGACACAGCATTCACACACTTATCAATTCACAGCGACACAGCATTCACACACTTGTCAATTAACAGCGACACAGCATTCACACACTTGTCAATCCACAGCGACACAGCATCCACACACTTGTCAATCCACAGCGACACAGCATTCACACACTTGTCAATTCAGAGCGACATAGCACTCACACACTTGTCAATTCACAGCGACACAGCATTCACACACTTGTCAATTCACAGCGACACAGCACTCACATACTTGTCAATTCACAGCGACACAGCATTCACACACTTATCAATTCACAGTGACACAGCATTCACACACTTGTCAATTCACAGCGACACAGCATTCACACACTTGTCAATTCACAGCGACACAGCACTCACACACTTGTCAATTCACAGCGACACAGTCAGTGATAAGCAATGCGATGGATGCTCTCCGCTCTCGGGCTCGATCCAGTGATGACGCAATCACTGGTATCCGCGATCTTCCATGTCTTCTTTGTGCTTTCTTGCGTCTTCTGTCGCGCTCTCACTTTTGACTAATGCTCACCTCGCCCTGCTAATACTGTATACTTTACTGCAGGTTATCTAGAACATTCGACGATTAACGAAAACAGACTAGACCGTCTCGAAGCTGCGCAAAACGCCGTCACGTGACACCTCAAAGCGATCCGTAAAGCTCTAACTTAATAGCCCAAACGGTTGCTCGGCGAAAGGCCCGAACAGCTTTCGCCCGACCAAATCGTTCGGCCCGAACTGTGTTCGCCCTTAACTGCCCGTGCTCCGTGCGCGCTGAACACCCCGACAGCTAACTCGCTCTGGTTCGACGAGAACGTGTCGGGCAAATATTTGCTCGCAGCGCATGTTTTGGGAGCTGGCTTCTCATTGGCTGAGAAACCGACTCTTCTGACGAGGAGGAGCGAGTACTTTTGAGAAAGCACAATTAAATGGCGGAGATGTCTGCCGGTTCGCACAGAAAACGATGTATTTGGGGATACTAGAAACCCATTCGAAGAAAATGTAAGCCATGAACAGCATTAATTTATTAAAGTTGTATGTTGAATGCATCAATAGGTCGTGAAAGCGCTCACATTTTACAACTGGAAATGCAGGTCAACGCGATTCGCGAGAGTACGAGGCTCTAGTCGCCCGACATATGCGTGCTTTATTGAGAACGAACGCAGGTACGGCGAGATCCCCCGAACGCCGGTTCACCGTGCAGGCGTCTCGGCGCGCTCTATTGAGAACGAACGCAGTTTCGGCGAGAACCCCGAACGCCGGTTCTCCCGACTGCCAGTCGTGCTATTAAGTTAGGGCTTTACTAAGCAACAAGGTCGAGGAGACAGACGCAAGATCGTGACTACCATAACACTCTAGCACAGTCCAGCAACTTTACAACACTCTAACACAGTCCAGCAACTTTACAACACAGGCAACAGACACAGGCCAGCAACGGACACAGGCCAGCAACTTCATAACACTCTAACACAGTCCAGCAACTTCACAACACAAGCAACGGACACAGTCCAGCAACGGACACAGGCCAGCAACTTCACAATACTCTAACACAGGCCAGCAACTTCACAACACTCTAACACAGTCCAGCAACTTCACAACACAAGCAACAGACACAGGCCAGCAACGGACACAGGCCAGCAACTTCATAACACTCTAACACAGTCCAGCAACTTCACAACACAAGCAACGGACACAGTCCAGCAACGGACACAGGCCAGCAACTTCACAATACTCTAACACAGGCCAGCAACTTCACAACACTCTAACACAGTCCAGCAACTTCACAACACAAGCAACAGACACAGGCCAGCAACGGACACAGGCCAGCAACTTCATAACACTCTAACACAGTCCAGCAACTTCACAACACAAGCAACAGACACAGTCCAGCAACGGACACAGGCCAGCAACTTCACAACACTCTAACACAGTCCAGCAATCTCACAACACAAGCAACGGACACAGTCCAGCAACGGACACAGGGCAGCAACTTCACAACACTCTAACACAGGCCAGCAACTTCACAACACTCTAACACAGTCCAGCAACTTTACAACACTCAACACAGGCCAGCAACTTCACAACACTCTAACACAGGCCTGCAACTTCACAACACTCTAACACATTCCCTTCTCACACACTGTTAGAGACCTGGGCATCATGATCGACGAAGACCTCACGATGAAGGCCCATGTGAGTGCTGTGGTAAGCGGATCTTACTTCCACATCCGGTCCCTTGGTAAGCTGCGGAACATCCTTACGGACAGGGCTGCAACTACCATCGCAGTGGCCTTAGTCATCTCCAAGATTGACTATGCAAACGGCTGTCTTTGGGGCCTCCCTGTCCAGCAGCTCGACCGACTCCAGCGTGTTCTGAACACGGCGGCAAGGATTGTGTCTAGGACCAAAAAGACCGACCACATCACTCCAGTCCTCCGCAAGCTCCATTGGCTCCCAGTCATGAAGAGAGTGGACCACAAGGTGCTCTCCCTGTGCTATAAGCGTGTGCACGATCCAACTTTCCCCCAGTACCTCAGAGACATCATCCCTCTCCACAACCCCCCCAGATGTCTTCGCTCTGCTTCCCAGTCACTGCTGGCTCCACCCAGTAGGGCCGGCCACATACGGAAGCGCTTGGGTCGCCGCTCATTCTCCTACTGTGGTCCAACCCTGTGGAATGCGCTCCCCCAGAACATGCGAGAAGCGAAGTCACTAGAGGACTTCAAGAGCACTCTGAAGACTCACCTTTTCTGACTTGGGATCTGTGTAAATAGTCTCAAATGAAAGGACATACCTGACTGAAAGACTGTGCACCAGTCTCTGTTTTGTAAACTTTTTCTCCCTTCCCCCCAATCTCCTGCGCCTTGAGCATGCTGCCAGCAGGGATATGTGCGCCATATAAGTGGACATCATCATCATCATCAACTTAATAACACTCTAACACAGGCCTGTACATATTGGGGGGGGAGGGGGGGGGGGAAGAGAGAGAAAGAGGCATACACATACATGTAACTGTACATACGCCTTTACATGCAAACATACAAAGGTGTATTTGTGTGATCATGGGTGAGCAACATCATGATTAAGCCATTAGATCATCGTTGTCAAAAACCGTATTTGCATATTTATAACCATTAGTGAAAAATGTTACAAATAATCAGAACTTGTAAAACCCAGCAGATATTAAGAACTCAATTTAAGAAGTAAAGCTGATCACTTTATAGCTGAGCGCGAAGGCCCATCCACTAAACAACTTTCACTTAGACGATCACCGACCGTTGCCAATCAGACGCGAACAGATTTCTTACATTCACAGATTAAAAGACACTACATTTTCTCCTTCTGTCACGTTTTCAGTGCCATTAACAACTGTAATCACAAACAAATGCTAAAGCTCTCACGGTTTAAACCATTTGTATCAATGATACAGCCGAAGTGGCTCGATGCTCTCTTCATCAGCAGGAACCCCTGGCTGCAGGGCACTAGGACCTGCTCCAATAGCTCAGCCAGGGGTGGTCCCGAATAGCCAAAGAGGCTTCTGGGGAACCGATCGAACGAACGATATGTCTATTGTGCATAGGCCTCGGGACTGTTTCATTTTATAAACAGGAAACGTTATGTCATCAAGACTACAACCAGTGTCAAGAGATCAAGAACAAAAATTCTGCCTCGGTTGTTTCCATCTCAGCATTTGACTGTCACTCCGCGCTCCGCCGCTGCACGATAGAATTCAACACAAAAGATAATGTTGTCTTGGGAGACAGCAAAGCAGAACCACTCCACAAGAATGTGCCGCACAGCCAGTCTGCATTCGCAGGCGAAGCACTCCGGTGAAAGCTCGGATCGCTGCAAGTAAGAAGGGTTTTAGTAGGAGTGACTGATCCGGGAACGACAGAGAATGACCTCTTGCAGACCCGCCTTTGCGTGACAGTTATTTTCTGACGTCTCTCGAGCGTCTTTTATCCCCCTTGACGGCGTTCCTGTTCCGCCGCCATGCTCAGCCCGTCTTATGGCTTAACTCTTAAGTCTCTGTAATGCCTCTTGTGTGAAGGCAGTCCTGTTCCGCCGCCCTTCTCAGCCCGTCTTATGGCTTAACTCTTAAGTCCATATAATGACTCTTGTGTGAAGGCATTCCTGTTCCGCCGCCCTTCTCAGCCCGTCTTATGGCTTAACTCTTAAGTCGCTGTAATGTAAGTGGACAGTTTAAATGCCTCTCTTGCAAACAAGCCACGAAAAATAGCCAAAGATGGACGGAGGGGCGGAACAGGAATAGGCCTACCGTCAAAGATGGAGAGAGGTATTACAGGGACTTGATAGTTAACACACGAAAAGAAACATAAGAAGGGTGGAACAGGAATATCAGTGAAGAGTGGAGAAAAGCGCTTCAGGGACTTAAGTGAGAATCACTTTGGAAGATTAGCGAAAGATTTTCTGAAAAAAAATTCCACAGCCAGGCGCCAAGTACGAGTCATGATGTAAATATGGAACGGGTGAATTACACTTTTATAATATATGATTCAGACAAAGTGTGCAGATGTCAGAAACATCGTTTTCTATTTTAAACATCCCTATCATAAGCGTAAGTTCACTGCTGGGTTCAAGTAGAAGTAGGACAACGTCGTAGGGACACAGAGTCTGCGCTTTTTAGGGGGCAGAGTGGCGCCTGGCTGCGGAAGTCTTACCATTCTATACCCCCACTGCTTGCTTGCTTGATTAATGGTGATAGACAACATGTAACTGAAACCAACCTTAGTTCACAGAGGGCAGTGTTCGAGAGATGTGCCTGTCAGTGGCGGAAGCAGGACAACGAGGAATTAAGCTGCTCTGATACGGAGTTACGGTACCATGTTAAATGAATCGAGATGACGTCATCTAACTGTTGTGTTTTTCCAACTTTATTGATATAATCGTAGAGTTCACGAGGCAGGTTTCAAGAAATGAAGAAATGGAGGAGAATACGGAAATTCAGAATGACGATCATTTAGCAACTTGGAAGTGATCTTGCCATACTTTTTACCCCGAAGACTGCGCAACATCTTGTTTTCACTGGCCATGTCTTCCACTGGTACTTAAAGAAACCCTCCTCCTCCTCCTCCTCCTCCTCCTCCTCCTCCTCCTCCTCCTCCTCCTCCTCCTCCTCCTCCTCCTCCTCCTCCTCTTCCTAATCCTCCTAACCCTCGTCCTCCTAATCCTCTTCCTAATCCTCCTAATCCTCGTCCTCCTAATCCTCCTCTTAATCCTCCTCCTTCTCCTCCCATCCCCTTCCCCCTCTTGCCTTGTTAAGGAAGCCGGAAGATAAGTCGATGAGGAGAGAAGCGAGACAAAAACTAGAAACTGGAGTAGCTGGTGGGGGAGCACAACAGCAGACCTCGGTGGGCTGCTACCCACAGTGGATGCTGGCCCTGGGGCTCCTGCCCGATAGCAGACCCTGCTGTGACTGTGGAACTGGATCCTGGAGTGACAGACTGTCACAGCGGCTGCTCTTGAAGGTGCTGGTGTATTCTCAGTGCGTCCTGTCCGTCCGGTGTGTGCGTCTCTCTTCCTCCGGCGTCTCCTCTCTGCCTCCCTCCCTCAGTCTGACCTGGAGCTCACCTCTTCGTCGGGCGCGTTTCCTGGCAACGTCCTCCCAACCCGAGGTGCTGATAGTGATACTGATAGTGATACTGATAGTGATGCTGATGATGATAGTGATACTGATAGTGATACTGATACTGATACTGATAGTGATACTGATACTGATACTGATAGTGATACGGATAGTGATACTGATACTGATACTGATACTGATAGTGATAGTGATACTGATACTGATACTGATACCGATACTGATAGTGATAGTGATAGTGATAGTGATACTGATACTGATACTGATAGTGATACGGATAGTGATACTGATACTATACTGATACTGATAGTAAAACTGATACTGATACTGATACTGATAGTGATACTGATACTGATACTGATACTGATAGTGATACTGATACTGATAGTGCTAGTGCTAGTGCTAGTGCTACTGATACTGATACTGATAGTGATAGTGATACTGATACTGATACTAATACTGATAGTGATACCGATAGTGATACTGATAGTGATACTGATATTGATAGTGATACTGATAGTGATAGTGATAGTGATAGTGATACTGATACTGATACTGATAGTGATAGTGATAGTGAAACTGATAGTGATACTGATAGTGATACTGATACTGATACTGATAGTGATAGTGATACTGATACTGATACTGGTAGTGATACTGATACTGATACTGATACTGATACTGATAGTGATACTGATACTGATAGTGATACTGATACTGATAGTGATACTGATAGTGATACTGATAGTGATACTGATACTGATACTGATAGTGATACTGATACTGATACTGGTAGTGATACTGATAGTGATACTGATACTGATACTGATAGTGATACTGATACTGATACTGATACTGATACTGATACTGATACTGCCTTGATGCAAAGCTGCCTAAACTCTTCCAGTCCATGTGGAACAAGGGACAGGTAACGCAACAGCTGAAAGATGCCAACATAGTCCACATCTACAAGAGGTGAGGCAACCGTCAGTCTTGCGACAGCCACCGAGGCATCTCCCTTTTGTCCATTGCTGAGAAGATGCTGGCCCTTGTCCTGCTCAATCGCCTTCTCCAACACCTTGAGCAAGGTCTCCTCCCACAGATCTAGTGCGGTTTTCGTGCTGAGCGTAGGACTGCAGACATGATTTTCGCTGCGCGCCAACTCCAGGAAAAATGCCAGGAGCAACACACGACCTCTTCATTACCTTTGTCGATCTGACCAAGGCTTTTAACATGGTCTGCAGAGAAGGCTTGTGGAAGATCATGGAGAAGTTCGGCTGCCCCAGCAATTTAATCGCAACTGTCCGGCAGTTTCACGATGGCATGATGGTGAAAGTTTTTGATGATGGGGTTGAGTCGGAGGCCTTCCCAGTGACAAACGGAGTCAAGCAAGGCTGCGTTCTCGCCCCGACTCTGTTCAGCATGGTATTCTCAGCCATGCTGACAGATGCTTTCCGTGACTGCAAAGAAGGAATTCACGTCAAATATAGGACTGACGGCAGGTTGTTCAACCTCAGACGCCTGCAGGCTATTACAAAGGTGAAAGAGACTGTCATCAGAGACTTATTGTTTGCTGATGACTGCGCACTCCCCGCCAGCACAGAACATAAGATGCAGCGCGAAATGAACTGCTTCTCACAAGCCTGTGACAACTTCGGTCTTACCATCAGCACCAAAAAGACAGAAGCGATGTATCAATCTGCCCCAGGAAAACCTTACCAGGAGCCGCGCATCACGGTAAGGGGACAGAACCTCCAGGCAGTCGACAACTTCACTTACCTCGGCAACACGCTATTTCGTACAGTCAACCTGGACACTGAGGTCTACAACAGGATCGCCAAAGCCAGCGTCACCTTCGGGAGACTCCGTGGGAGGGTATGGGAGCGGAGAGGTCTCAGCCTTACCACCAAGCTGAAGGTCTACTGTGCAGTAATTCTTACCACCTTCCTTTACACCAGCGAGACTTGGACTGTCTACAGCAGACATGCCAAACAGCTGAACCACTTCCATCTGAGCTGTCTCCGCAGACTCCTCCACATCGGGTGGCAGGACAGAGTCCCCAACACAGAAATCCTGGAGCGATCTGGCTTTTGCAGTGTCTACACCCTCCTGCAGAAAGCCCAGGCCAGATGGGCTGGACATGTGGTGAGAATGCCAGACAGTCGACTGCCTTAGCAGCTGCTGTACGGAGAACTGTCAGGGCCAGCGCTCTGTCGAAGGGCGGAAGAAACGCTACAAAGACTGCCTTAATGTGTCCCTAAAAGGCCTGGGCATCAACATCAATGCGTGGGAGACGCTCGCTGAGGACCGTCCAGCTTGGCGGAGCAAGACCACCACAGGATCCGTGAGGCTGAAGCCAGGCGCATCACCGAGGTGCAACGAAAGCGTGCCATGCCCAAGTCCTGCGCAGTGTCCGCTGCCACGACGGCACCCACTCTCTTGTGTCCCATATGTGGGCGAGCCTTCAGGGCCCGGATTGGCCTCGTCATTCACCCCAGGACCCACAGCCACCGGTCTTCCATCTGCCCTCTGAAGCCTTGGTCATCTTCGACTACGAAGGACGAACAGAAGAAGATACTGATATTGATACTGATACTGACACTGATATTGAGACCCAGCACCTTAGGACGCCCAGGCGATTTTTCCTTCTGTTGAGAGTCTGCTAGAATGGAGGTCCTCTGGAATTCTACACTCGATCACTCAATGGACATGCCCCGAGGAGCGAACCCTAAGCTAAGAAGGCTGTGCATGATTGGAAGGCTTGCCCGTTCAAAGACCTCTCAATTGGGAACCCTGGGAGCGCAATGTGCAGATGCTAAAAATGGATGTCAGCATCAGGTCGGTCGGTCGGTCGGTCGGTCGGTCGGTCGGTCGTTTGGTCGGTCGGTCGGTCGGTCGGTCGGTCGGTCAGTCGGTCGGTCGGTCGGTCGGTCGGTCGGTCGGTCGGTCGGTCGGTCGGTCGGTCAGTCGGTCGGTCAGTCGGTCGGTCGGTCAAATGAAGTGTTATGGCTTATCAGTGTGTAGGCTATGTAAGCGTACTGATCACGAAAAAATTCATCAGAGCTGCTGAGAATAAGAGTCAAGGCAAGCTTTCTCTGTTTATTCTCTTCACGAATCGCTTACTTAGGGGAGACGCGATGGGTCGACTCTCACCTCAAACCACAGGGGAATAGGAGCAGGTGGAGAAAGAAGTACAGAGGGGCGAAAAAAGAGCACAGGACAGAATGTGGAAATAAAGGGATAAGAAAATAGCCATGGGGGCAAGGGTTTGTCACATTCTGCAGTTTTGGACCATGTAAATGACGTCATACT
>JAWQFJ010016374.1:5000-12500 GCA_034096865.1 Theodoxus fluviatilis | reverse complement strand
TCATCAGTGCCTACGCCCCAACCATGACCAACCCAGATGAAAAGAAGGCAAAGTTTTACGAAGATCTTCACACTGTCATTTTCGATGTTCCAAAGGCGGACAAACTCGTCTTGCTAGGTGACTTCAACGCAAGAGTTGGCAAGGACAACGTTGCCTGGGAAGGAGTCCTTGGACATCACGGAGTGAGCCACTGCAACAGCAACGGTCTTCTCTTGCTCCAGACCTGCGCTGAGCATGAACTGCTAATCACCAACACGATCTTCCGCCTACCTACCCGTAACCGGACATCATGGATGCACCCCCGCTCAAAGCACTGGCATCTTATTGACTACGTCATCGTGAGGAAGAGGGACAGGCAGGATGTACGAGTGACCAAGTCCATGTGCGGCGCTGAATGCTGGACAGACCACCGCCTCATTATCTCCAAGCTCAACATCCGCATTCAGCCTAAACGACGCCCTCAAGGGGAAAAGGCCCCCAAACGGCTGAATGTTGCCAAGCTGAGGACCGCCAGCTGCAAGCAGTCCTTTGCGGACGCTCTGGAAGAGCGCTTGAAATCCACCTCTCCGGACAACCAGAATGTAGAGGCAAATTGGGCATCACTCAGAGAGCTGATTTACACCACAGCTACAGAGACCCTGGGGCCCCAGACCAGGAAACACAAGGACTGGTTTGATGAGAACTGCGAAGACATCAAGCAGTTACTGGATGAGAAACACCACCTCCACCAAGCTTGCCTCAATTACCCCAAGTCCACGGCAAGGAGAGATGCGTTCTACAACATACGCAGAACTGTACAGCAAAAGCTCCGTCAGATGCAGGACAATTGGCTCAGCAACAAAGCCGACGAGATCCAAGGATATGCAGACAGGCATGACTATAAGAACTTCTACAACGCCTTGAAAGAAGTGTATGGCCCCACGTCCTCAGGATCAAACCCCCTCCTCAGCGCAGACAAAGAGAAGATCTTGGAGAGGTGGGCCGAACATTTCGACAACATCCTAAATCGCCCTTCGACAATCAACGAAGAAGCCATCAATCGTCTCCCACAAGTGCCCACCAACGAAGCACTGGATGACCCCCCATCCTTGCTTGAGACCCAGAAAGCAATTTGTCTTCTCTCCAGTGGCAAAGCACCTGGTTCAGATGCCATACCAGCTGAGGTCTACAAGGAGGGGGGAACAGCCCTGACTGAAAGGCTCCACCAGCTGTTTCTCTTGACGTGGGAGCAAGAGACGATTCCGCAGGATTTCAAAGATGCCTCCATTATACATCTCTATAAGCGAAAAGGAAATAGACAGGCTTGTGACAACCATAGAGGCATATCACTGCTTTCTATCGCAGGAAAGATCCTTGCCAGAATCCTGCTCAACCGCCTCACAGCCCACCTTGACCAAGGACTCCTGCCTGAAAGTCAGTGTGGATTCCGAAAAGAACGAGGAACCATCGACATGGTGTTCGCTGCCAGGCAGCTGCAAGAGAAATGTCAGGAGCAGAACTCCGACTTGTTCTCCACCTATGTTGACCTGACCAAGGCGTTTGACACCGTTAGTAGAGAGGGCCTGTGGAAGATCATGGCCAAGTACGGTTGCCCAAGGAAATTCATCGTCTTGGTGCAACAATTCCACGAGGGCATGCAGGCCAGAGTCCAGGACAGCGGAGAGTCATCTGACCCTTTCCCAGTCACAAACGGGGTCAAGCAGGGCTGCGTCCTGGCACCAACACTGTTTAGCCTAATGTTTTCCGCCATGCTGTCAGAGGCCTTCAGAGACGAGGACGTTGGTGTCAACCTGAGGTACCGCACAGACGGCAAACTGTTCAACCTGCGGAGGCTCCAGGCAAAAAACAAGGTTATGACAGACATCATCAGGGATCTGCTGTTTGCCGATGACTGTGCCCTCAACGCTGTCTCAGAAGCCGACATGCAACGAAACGTTAATCTGTTCTCCAGCGCCTGCACAAACTTTGGTCTGACGATCAGTACAAAGAAGACTGAAGTCCTCCATCAGCCCGCGCCTGGAAAGCCCTACGTTGAGCCCAACATCACTGTCAACGGCCAGAGACTAAACACAGTGAACCGTTTCACATACCTAGGCAGCACACTGTCTCAGAATGCTACCATCGATGACGAAGTAAACATTAGAATTGCCAGAGCCAGCTCCACTTTTGGCAGGTTATATCCAAATGTCTGGAACAGAAGAGGCATTACCACTCAGACCAAGCTGAAAGTATACAGGGCAGTGGTGCTCCCCACACTGCTATATGCATGTGAAACGTGGACTGTCTATCAACGCCATGCTAGAAAACTGAACCACTTTCACACAACAAGCCTCAGGAAGATCCTCGGCATAAAATGGCAGGACAAAATTCCAGACACAGTGGTACTGACCAAAGCAGGTCTCCCCAGCATCTTCACCCTCCTGATGCAGTCACAGCTTCGCTGGGCAGGGCACGTAGTCCGGATGCCAGACGAGAGACTGCCAAAGAGACTCTTCTATGGCGAGCTACGGCATGGCCAGCGGTCCCACGGTGGGCAAAAGAAGCGCTTCAAAGACACCCTGAAAGCTACACTGAAAGCTTTTGCCATCAATCCAGACACGTGGGAACGGGCTGCAATGGACCGATCCACCTAGCTGGCGCTCTTCCATCCACAAAGGTGCCAAGACATGCGAGGCAAACAGGATCACTGCCGCAGAAAAGAAGAGGCAAGCCCGCAAGGCCCATGCTGTCAATCCCCCTGGAGACGTCCCACTTGTCCCATGTCCCTTCTGTTCCCGAACCTTCCGTGCCAGGATCGGCCTCGTTAGCCATCTGCGCACACACAGACAGAACCAGTCCCAGCAACCCCCCGGATGACTAGAGTGGTCCTCGTCGACTCGACGGACGAACAACATTTAACCTCCCACTCTACACCTCTTGTCGCTAACCTGAAGAGGGAGCACTGAGCTCCGAAAGCTTGTGAATAATATATAAAGCAGTTGGATCGAAGTCCCCCTTGTTTTCATCATTCTACATGGTCAAACTCCTGCTTTCATCTTGCTGCCTGCCTGCCTGTCTGTCTATATATCTGCCAGTATGTGGGTCTGTCTGCCTGCCTGCTTGTGAGTCTTATCATCCATATATCTATCTTTTATATGTACGTGTGTGTCTGACACTCACCTAACCCCGATCTTTCTCTCTCTCTCTCTCTCTCTCTCTCTCTCTCTCTCTCTCTCTCTCTCTCTCTCTCTCTCTCTCTGCCTCGTTTTTTCAATCGTTTCCTTTACCCTTCAGCTTCTTCATTTTTGCATGCGTTTATTCGTTTGCGTGTTCTTTTGTTTTACGCGGTTGTGCATTTGTTTGATTATTCGTTTATTAGTTCTTTCTTGTATTCTTTTGATTGTTCGCTTTCTCCTCCGTCCATGTGGTCCATCCTTTGCTAATATGACCGGTTCGTTGCCGACAGGCCTTGATGTACGCCAGAGAGGAAGAGTTGCGATGCGAATACCACTTGATGAAGCTGATGCAAAGAGAGAATGGGCGACTCAAGCTGAAGGTCAGCCAACTCCTGAAAGACCACAGCGATCTGGAGGCGAAGAACAACCAGTTCGAGGTAAGACACTGCTCCAGCTGCCTGTCCTCACGGCAACATTTCATGCACATGAGTTTTATTTTTAAAAAGACCCACGCGAAAGCCTTTTTACTGTTTTTTTTTTTCTTCTCCCACTACCGCGACCCCTACGTTGTGATCAGTTTAAGCAGTTCAAAGAAAAGATTTCTGTGTTAAAAAGATTTTGAAATGAGTATCCAAGCGATCTTTCAAAGGTTGTCCGTTCCAGCTTTTCTTGTGGTGGTGAATTTGTTTGCTTGAATTTGAAAGGAATTGTAGTGGCCTGTACGATGAACTTAGAGCAATATCACAACAGAACACGAATCGAGCGGGAAAGCCATTGAATTGAATTCATTTACATGTCAGTCGCTTAGGATCCTGTTACACGTGAGTCACTTAGGATCCCGAGCATAGATAGGAGTTATCTCCCTTTCTTTAGAGGTGGGTGACTAGAATTACTGACTAGATTCTGAGTTACTATTACAGGTACACAAGCTACAGTAGGATAATGCTATTTCCATGTAGATTCTGATTAATCAATCTTGCAGAAGTCTTTCCTTGGGATTCAGGTACTCTGGTAAATACTGTCATGCCTTTACACTGAAAGTTTTTACCCCTTCTGAACAGCAGTTTGGATTTCTTTTCTACAAAGGTTATCAAATTGGTCAGATTGAACTTGTCCTTGTATCTTGATGTGACTTTGACAACACGACCACTCCGGGTGGTCATGATGGGATGGGCAGGAGCGGCATCCTCCGCTACTGGTGGTGTACGGGTGGCTCTTCAGTTGTCTTGGTAGATGTAGTAGATGCCTTGTCGGGGCTGCAGGATGGAGGGGTGAATGTTGAGTCTTCTGGGGACTGCTGAGGGTCTGCAAGGCCGCAGATGTCGGTTTATGCAGAACTCTCCATGCAGGTTTGCACGAGGTATGAGCGTGGGGCAACTTGTGTGATGACAGTTGCTGGATCATGCCACTCCTTCTCGTTGTCGAGTTTCTGGAAGACACGATCTCCGGGGTGCAGCTCAGGCAGTTCTCGGGCACCATGGCGCTTGTTGAATGCCTGTGTGTACCTTTGTTTTGATTTGGCGTCTCTGGCAGAGATCTTGGTGCTGTCATGTACTTTTTGACTCACATGCGAAGCAAAAGTGAGTCTATGTACTCACCCTTTTCGTCCGTCCGGGCGTCCGGTCCGGGCGTCCGGGCGTCCGGGCGTCCGAAAACTTTAACGTTGGATTTTTCTCGGAGACTATTAAGTCTATCAATACCAAATGTGGCATGATGGTGTATGATGACAAGGCCTCAAAAACATACATAGTGACTTGACCTTGCTTCAAGGTCAAGGTCGCAGGGGCCATAAATGTTGTCTAAAAAACAGCCATTTTTCACATTTCCTCAATTTTCTCTGAAGTTTTTGAGATTGGATACCTGACCTATATATGGTATATAGGGCAAAGTAAGCCATATCTTTTGATACCAATTTGGTTGACCTTGTTTCAAGGTCAAGGTCACAGGAAATCTTTAAAGTTGGATTGTATACATATTTTGAAGTGATCTTGACCCTGAACTATGGAAGATAACTGTTTCAAACTTAATAATTATGTGGGGCACATGTTATACTTTCATCATAAGACACATTTGGTCACATATCATCAAGGTCAAGGTCACTTTGACCCTTATGAAATGTGACCAAAAAGGGGTAGTTAACCACTAAAAGTGACCATATATCATGGTAGAAAGTCCCAATAAGCACCATTGTGCTTCCTATGTCTTGAATTAACAGCTTTGTGTTGCATGACCTTGGATGACCTTGACCTTCATTTTGGTAGGAAAAAAGTGTAAAGCATTTCTTAGTGTATGATGTCATTGGTAGGTTTAGTTCTTTGACCTTGACCTTGACCTTGAAGGTCACCTAAAGTTCAAGGTCATGTAAAGGTCAAGGTCAAGCATGTGAGTCGTATGGGCTTGGCCTTCTTGTTGATTGAGGTTGGATGGCAGGGTCGGCAGTGTTGTGCACAGGCATCTTCCAAAGGCAAGTTAGGCAGGACTTGCACCTGTCGATGATGTGGGTGTCGACCGGTAACTCAGGAGAGCTAGGAAGGGTCCTCTTGGGATAGGATCTTCTTTGCTGTCTGGACTGCCCTCTCTGCCTCACCATTGGCTTGTGGATAGTAGGGGTTGCTGATGACATGTTCAAATCCCCACTGTGCAGCAAAGGTCTTGAATTCTTTTGCTGTGAATTGTCGCCCATTGTCAGTGACAAGGATCTCAGGTATCCCAAAGCACGTGAAGATGCACTTCAGCTTGCAGATGACAGCTTCTGAGGTGATAGTAGACATGTGGGCTATCTCTATCAATCTTGTGTAGTAGTCCACAGTCACTAGGTAAGTGTTGCCTTTGAACTCGCAGAGGTCTGCAGCCATCCTCTGGAACGGGCGTTCTGGAAGTTCACTGGGTATCAGGAGTTTGCTTCTCTGGCTAGGGCACTTTCTCTGGCAGTGGTTGCAGCTGGCTACTATCTGCTGAATTTCTGTGCCGATGCCTGGCAACCATACCGAAAAGTTGGCACGTTCCCTGCACTTGGTCACTCCCTGATGACAGTCGTAGATCCTCTGCAGCATCTCTCCTCGCATAACTCTGGGGATGACAATGCGGTTGCCACGGACTAGGAGGCCGACCACTTCACTCAGTTCAGCAGAGACAGCAAACGCTTCCCTAGTTCCACTCTTGGTATTCTGGGCAAATTTCGGCAATCCGCAGTTGACATACTGGAGAGCTGTGCTGATCTCTGGGTCATTCCTGGATTGTTCGCGGATTTCCTCCAGCGTCCTGTCAGAGACTGGTCTCAGCAGGGGAATTGGGATTTGTCTGTCCACAGTGACACTGTAGGGTTCTGCATCCTCCTTGAGGATAATTCTGACTGGCTAACATCTCAGAGGTGTTTGGTCTACTTTTCCAAAGGTAGCGTCGACAACTTCGTTCACTCGTCTCACCAGTTTCATAGGCACTGCTGTGTCACCGGTGAGGATATTGTCGGTGTAAGCCATCAATCACGAATGCTCTGAAGGAGAATCGACGGTCATCTAGGTGGGTGACGGGGTTGAATTGTCCACATGACTGCATGATTTCATCAGGGCTCCGTAGGATGGCGTTTGATTTCCTCAGCTTTGGCTTAAGCTTGAGGTTGCTGAAGGAAGATTTAGCCATGATTGAGACGTCAGCTCCAGTCTCGATTTTGAAGAGAATCGCTCTTCCACCAATGCGGAGGGCTACTTTCCGGGGGTGATTCCTTATCCTCACAGCTGGTTACTCCGTCTTCATAGGCCCCTAGGAAGTAGACTTCACTCTCATGGACTTCATTTACAGTTCCTGTTCTGCAGACAGCAGCATAATGATTCTGCTTCCCGCATTTTCTGCAAGTTTTCCCTTTTGCTGGGCATTCGTTTCTTCTGTGGGTCTTCCCGCTTTCGTGCGTTTCTTGTTTGTCCTTGATATCCCTGGCTTTGCTTGCCCTTGTTTCTTCTTCCTCTAAAGGATCCATCACGGTTGTTGCTGGCAGTTGTGTGCACTGCAGCCACATCTGGTTGGGGCCGGATGGAAAATTGGTTATTTACAAGTTCATAGTGGCGGGCAGTTGCGATGGCAGTCTGAAGTGTAAGGTTTGGCTCCATTTGCAGCTTCTCTGACACTTCCTTGTCGAGCAGTCCAATCACCAAACGGTCTCGGATTGTGTCTTCCTTTACGACGAAATCTGCATGCTCGGCCAATTCATAGAATGCACGAACGTACTGCTCAACGTTTTCCTCCGGGAGTTGCTGTCGGGAATGGAATTGCGTTCTCTCATGAATAATGTTCCTCTGCGGCACAAAGTGATTATTAAATTTGCCCAGCACTATGTCAAAGTTGTCAGCTG
>JAWQFJ010016373.1:15000-26515 GCA_034096865.1 Theodoxus fluviatilis | reverse complement strand
TTTGTTGCTGTTCATCCATGAAAGTACATCGTCAACACATGTCTCAATATCTGACTGCACAGAAGAAAAATCACCAATTTGTGCACTCTTTGACAATTCAGTATCATCTGCATATTTATGAAAATCACACTCATTCATATTACATCTGAAAGGGGTTGGGAGTACAATGTAAACAAAACAGGACCTAAGACCCTGTGGGACGCCAAAAACAAGTGAGGTTGGGGCTGACATGACGCCGTCAACAATAACGGACTGCGACCGATTATGAATGTAGGACGCAAACCAGTCGAGAACGGTGCCACGGAATCCAAAAAGATAGCTCTAAACGCTTCAGAAGGATGGCGTGGTCAAGCGTATCGAACGCTGCACTGAGGTCCAACAACGCCATGAGTGACACGCGTTTCTCATCTGCGTCCACCAGCAGACCATGAAGGACACTCAGTACAGCGGTCTCAGTGCTGTGACCCTTCCAACTAACCATTTACAGCGAGGTGCTTCTGTAACTGAGCCAGGACAACCTTTTTTAAGAATCTTTTAAATAAATGAAAGATTTGACACCGGTCTATAGTTTTTCAGAACATTGCAGTCTAAACTAGGCTTTTTCAGAAGAGGAGTGACAACCGCCCGCTTGTACTGTACGGGGACGGAACCTGTGGAGAGAGAGGCATTGACAATGTCAGTTATAAGCGGAACAAGATCATCAAGATGTTGCTTAGTGAGGGAGGTGGGAATGGGGTCCAGATTACAGCTCTTCGTCGGAGACTTAATAATCAAGTCACGTATGTACTCATGAGAAACAGGGTCAAAACAAGAAAAGATGGGTCCATCGTACACAGCAAAATCAGGTGCGTCACAAGAACGAGAGTCCAGATCTTCCCGGGTCTGACTAATCTTGTCAGAGAAAAAATCACAAAACGTTTCGGGAGTTCTTCCCTAGGGATATCGGTGGGAAGAACTTTTGTCTTGCTCTGGCCTAGGAGTTCACCAGTCATGTGAAACAGTTGCTTGCTAGAAGAAGCGGTCGAGTTTATCCTGTCACTGAAATACAGTCGCTTGGCCGTATCAACACTGCACGTCATAGAGTCCCTCTCCCTAACGAAAATGTCTCTAAACACTGTGAGGCGCTTCCTACGCCATCGCCGTTCAGCTCGCCGTTTCCTACGCCGCGCCTCTCGAACCTCCTCAGACAGCCACGGGGCTGAGGGGCGGTCACGCACACGTCGAGTCACTGAGGGAGCATGACAGTCAAGAATATGCTTCAGCCCATCACTAACAATGTCCACGAGCTGCTCGGTGTCCAAGTCAGACTGGATATCGGCCACAGAACGAGCCAGGCGCTGAACGTCCACCTGGAAGTGCACCGGGTCTATCGCCTTCAGGTTTCTTGTCGTCACGAGCCGAGTGGGGGGTGAGGGTCGGGTGAGAGCTAGATTGCACACGATGAGGTAGTGGTCAGACAGACCGGCACAGTCCTGCACTGTCGTCACTGATAGGAGGCTACTCTCACTGCCAACTACCACCCAGTCCAGGATGTGGCCACGACGATGAGTAGGTTCACTGACAAGTTGAGACAGCCCCTAGTCGCTTAACCACAACTACTTACAGTTACAGCACGTTTCTCGCTAATTAGCCGTAGACGCGTCTCGCTCGCCCTCGACTAGCCATCAAAGCGTGCCACTTGCCTAACGAACGCGCCCATTACCTCGCTACCCTCTGTGCCGACACGGAAACCGCTCACGTTTCACGTCCGTGACAGCGTAGTACCAGCCGCTACAGATAGCGAGTTACTTACGCCCCACTTAAAAGTTGCAGATTCGTCACTATGCACGTCAGTGCGGAAGATAACTAGCGGATCGCCAGTCTCAGCAGTTTGCGCACTTCAAAAATAATTTTCAACGACCGCAGATATTAGCACGGTGCCCCAATCGTCAGGTGAGCTTCCAGAGCCTCCCAAGAAGAAGCGAAGAAGACCACCTAAGGCAAGAAAGAGAAAATGTCATGGCAATAGATACACTGGATCTCTGAGAGCAGCTACTTCCCCCCATTTACCATCCACTGCATCATCATCGCAGACTGGGCCACCAACAGCCTCATCATCACAGACTGGACCACCAACAGCCTCATCATCACAGACTGAATCACCAACAGCCTCATCATCGCAGACTGGGCCACCAACAGCCTCATCATCACAGACTGGGCCACCAACAGCCTCATCATCACAGACTGGGCCACCAACATCCTCTCATCGCATACTGGGCCACCAACAGCCTCATCATCACAGACTAAATCACCAACAGCCTCATCATCACAGACTGGGCCACCAACAGCCTCATCATCGCAGACTGGGCCACCAACAGCCTTATCATCACAGACTGGGCCACCAACAGCCTCATCATCACAGACTGGGCCACCAACAGCCTCATCATCACAGACTGGGCCACCAACAGCCTCATCATCGCATACTGGGCCACCAACTGCCTCATCATCGCAGACTGGGCCACCAACAGCCTCATCATCACAGACTGGGCCACCAACAGCCTTATCATCACAGACTGGGTCACCAACAGCCTCATCATCACAGACTGGGCCACCAACAGCCTCATCATCACAGACTGGGCCACCAACAGCCTCATCATCGCATACTGGGCCACCAACTGCCTCATCATCGCAGACTGGGCCACCAACAGCCTCATCATCACAGACTGGGCCACCAGCAGCCTCATCATCGCATAGTGGGCCATCAACAGTCTCATCATCACATACTGGGCCACCACCAGCATTGCCATCACAGACTGCATCCTAACAGAAACTTGGGACTTCTACATCTGTCTTATCCTCAGGTGATAGTACTGAGTTGGAAGGATACAGATTTTTTTACATTGCTGTGTTGTCCAATTTCATTCCGTCTTTCCCTTGCAAAGTTTGCATCACATGGTATGGGCCAGATGCCCTAAAGAAACATTTGTGGGCAGAACCAGGCTGCAAATGGCAGTGGATGAGGCTGTTGTTGCCTTCAATGAAGGGGAGAAGGGAAAACTAAACATTTTCAATAGACTAGGGCTAGTTGTTGGGCCACACATGGTCCGTGGCTTTGCGGCACTTGATGCACGACGCGTCAAGGCCTCAATCAGGCTGGCATCTCCAGCAGTAAAAGCTGAGAGGAGGAAAAAAAGTATTGCAAAAGCTGCTCAGAAGGGTGAAGATTCAGCCTACCAAAGGGGAGGACATGAGTAGGTGCACTGTCTGTATAGTTCTTGAATAAAGACTTCAAAGTCAATTTTCTCTGTTTGTTCTTTTTTAATTGTTACTGATCTTGTGTGTCCATTTTCTCAGCCAGATCTTGTTCAATTATCTTGAACTTTTGAACGCACACTCCAAGGTTGTATGAAATCATCATAGACTAGGCATATTGAGGTTAATTGAGTACCTTCTGAGTTGTGGACGATTCTTTCATACCTTAACAATTTATTTCACGGACAAAGAGGAAGTTTTTTTTTTAATTATTCATTTACTAACATATGGTTCAAAACTTATAATTTTAGTTTGTAAGATTAAGCTATGTTTGAATAAGGCAAATACAAAGTTTGAAGCAAATATCTTTATAATCGACAGAGAAAACAGGCTCACAAAATGTGATACTATTTATAGACCCATCCGCCATATTGGTCACGTGACTGTAGCAATGTCATTACAAAGTCTGTTTTTGCATACTTCATGCAAGTATCTATCATATATGAAAAGATGGACTTCCTAGGTGCATAAACAAGGATTTTGACTATAAAACTAAAACCTGCCCTTAACACAGTTTTCAAGCACCCCACTTGAGGAGATGCTGTGAGGGGGTGCTGTGGGGGGTGTTGTGGGAGGAGTGTGCTGTGGGGGATGCTGTTGGGGGTACTGTGGGGGCGTTGTGAGAGTAGGGTGCTGGGGAGGAGGATGCTTGGGGGGGGGGGGGGGTACTGTGGGGGTGTTGTGAGGGGAGGATGCTGTGGAAGTGTTGGGTGTGTGTGCTGTGGAGGGTGTTGTGGGGGGGGGGGGTGCTGTGGGGGGGTTGTGAGGGGAGACTGCTGTGCAAGTGTTGGGGGTGTGTGTGCTGTGGAGGGTGTTGTGGGGGTAGGGCGCTTCAAGGCCATCGACAACACCGCACCACACGCTCTTACAGAAATTCTTACAGTCTACACGCCCTCCATATCTCTACGCTCAGCCGCTGACTCTAGAATGCTCAAAGTCCCCCGCTGTAACAAGAAAACTCAACAGCGTGCCTTCTCCTATACCGGAACTGTAACCTGGAATAGTCTGCCTCTCTCAGTCCGTCATTCTGACAGTCTGCCTCAGTTCAAAAGTGCTCTAAAGACCCACCTCTTCCGATCCGCCTTTCCCGCTAAACTGCTTCGCCTTACTTGACCTGGCCTGCAAGTGCTGTGTATATTGTATAGTTTGTTCTATTGGATCTTGGTTTTTAATTTTTTGTTTATATGTATAATGTGTGAGTTTTTGTAGGAATGTAGTGTTGAGCGGTTGTATGAGTGTTGATTTTTTAAATTGTAAACGCCATGAGCTTGCCTGTCAAGGGAAGGTATGTGTGTATGAATAAACTATTATTATTATTAGGGTGCTGGGGGAATGCTGGGGGAGGAGGGTGGTGACTGTCCCCATGGAAGGCAAGAGGGAAGAATATCGTCATGTCAAGCTCGCCAAGTATTAACCTCTTACCAACCAGCTGACATTTCTGGGGATTAGGGCTTCTGTCTTTGCTGCGGAGGTGGGAGCAGGGGGTTTTGTAGGCCACTGGGTAGGTAACAGCTGCAGCCACTGGGTAGGTAACAGCTGCAGCCACTGGGTAGGTAACAGCTGCAGCCACTGGGTAGGTAAGAGCTGCAGCCACTGGGTAGGTAAGAGCTGCAGCCACTGGGTAGGTAACAGCTGCAGCCACTGGGTAGGTAAGAGCTGCAGCCACTGGGTAGGTAACAGCTGCAGCCACTGGGTAGGTAACAGCTGCAGACACTGGGTAGGTAAGAGCTGCAGCCACTGGGTAGGTAAGAGCTGCAGCCACTGGGTAGGTAACAGCTGCAGACAGCTCGGCCTCCACAGCCGCCAGTGCAGGTGGCAGGGCGATGGCAGAGGCAGCTTGAGAAGGCATAAGCTGGATCTAGGTCAGGCGGAACACCAGAGACCTGATCCCTACATTCCAGTAGTGGCAGAAGCAGGCAGACTCTTCCCCATGTCGCGCGCTGAACGCAAATAGATCAGAACAACATTCGGGCACCTGGCGCTGTGAACAGGTGTGGCCCTCTTTCTCTGAAGACCGTCTGTTTTTCTGGCTGTGTAGTGATTCTCCACTACCAGGGAGTGATGCTTCATTAAGGCAGTGCTCAACGTGTCTGTTCAGAACGCTGTGCACACGAAGCCAGTGTTCACAAAGGAGGTGTTTACGGATCGCTGTTCACACAGAAACTACACGTATTCACAGAGGTTCCGCTCAAACTTTCAAATGCACAGTGTAGGCCTCAGGACTCCTGGGGAAATGCTGTGACAGCCAAAATGCTGTGACAGCCGAAATGCTGTGACACCCAAAATGCTGTGACAGCCGAAATACTGTGACACCCAAAAGCAACAGAGGAGAGTAATGGTACTACCAGCAACACGGGACGGACTAGAATCACTGCCGGCATCACTGACATGTCACTAACAACGTCACTGACGAGCCACTGATAGCATCCTGCTTCGGATGAGTTCGAGTTGTGACGACCAGAGTTCCGTTGAGCTTTTAATGGGTAAACATCCGTCAGTTCCTTCGTCCGTCCGTCCGTCCGTCCGTCCGTCCGTCCGTCCATCTGTCTGTCCGTCCATCCGCCCATCCGTCCGTCCGACCACATTAAGACCACGGACGCGAGTGTTGATGATTTATCAGAGCTGACTTTGAACAGCATATCCGGGCTTCCCACGGACGACATTTTGCTCATCTTGACGCATGCGCCTCACTGCTTGAACTAGAATTTTGATATCTCACAGTCATCGTGTTGCCTGCCTCATGACGAATGTGATCGTAGCGTGTGTTGCCACTGTTGGTGCCACACTGTGTCAGGGGCGTTGCCACGGCTGCCTTTGGCGTTGTGGTCACGTGATGCGTCATGTTGCCAGGACCTACGCTCCCTGTCCACTTCCCACGCCTGTGTTGCCCTTCCTTGACCTCGCTGTGATCGTGTTGTCGTGCTTGTCATTCTCTGTGTCCCTCTGTCTTTGCAGGATTGCCGCAGTTGCCTGTCTGGCCATCGGCAGCGGGCCACACTCAGGCCGCCGCCCTCCTGTCCTGGGGGATCTGCTGGCCACACTCAGGCCGCCGCCCTTCTGTCCTGGGGGATCTGCTGGCCACACTCAGGCCGCCGCCCTCCTGTCCTGTCCTGGGGGATCTGCTGGCCACACTCAGGCCGCCGCCCTCCTGTCCTGGGGGATTCTGCTGTGACGTCCTCGGCCTGTACGCGGAACTCGACACTTCTGGCTCTGACCTGGCCTTGGACCACGTTGCCAGACGCCTTCTTGTCCCAGCTCGCCTGAAATGCCCTCTCTTCCACACTCTCTTTCACACTCTCTTCCACACTTTCTTCCACACACTCTTCCACACTCTCTTCCACTCGTCCAGACTGTCATCCAGACCCGACTGTGGCCATGGCCTTGCTGAGGTCTGACTTAGGGGTGGGCCACGGCCTGCAGGACAGTGGGGACGTGGGCGCTTTAGTGGTAGTGGCACGGATGCTGTCCTGAGACCCAGACAGGAAGTGTGTGGTCTCCACGCGGAGATGACGCGTCTGCAGGAAGTGACGCAGGCAGGACTGCGTCTTGCGGGGACCGCGGCAGTCCCGTGGTACTCTGGCAGCAACGTGACTGCTCGGGCCGCGGACGAGTACAACGCCAGCGCGGGGGGCAACGTTACGGGCATGGAGGAGCCGCCCACCTTCAACGACATCTCCATGATCAAGACCGTGGTCTTCGGGCTCATGTTCTTCGTCTCGCTGCTGGGCAACGTGGCCACGCTGGTGCAGATGTACCGCATGCGGCGTCGCAAGAGCACCATCAACGTCTTCATCGTCAACCTCGCCCTGGCGGACCTGCTCGTCACCTGCTTCTGCATCGCGGGCGAGGCGGTGTGGGCGGGCACGGTGCAGTGGTACGCGGGCAACGCCATGTGCAAGATCATCAAGTACATGCAGGTGTTCTCGCTGTACCTCAGCACTTACATCACAGTGGCCATCAGCCTGGACAGGTGCGTGGCCATCCTCGACCCCATGCGCAGGAACGGCGCGCAGGTCCGCGTCCGCATCATGATCTTCTTCGCCTGGTTCTCCGCCTCCCTCCTCAGCACCCCCCAGGTAAGCCGTGCTGCGGCGCTGGAGGCGCTCCTGGCGGTCACGTGATGCGGTGTTGGCCGCCGCTGTCATCCCAGAGCTGTTTCCTGAAGGCCTGTTTGAACTCAGCAGCGCTTGTGCCTAGTTTGCCACAGTGGCAGTCTTATCTGACTAATCAGGACGCAGAACTGGATCAATGCTGCGTCCTGATTGGTTGGATAAGGCCGCTGCTGCGGCGAAGAAGGCACGAGTGTTGCTCAGTGGAAAGAGGCCTGCAGGCAAAGGGCTCCATGCGCCTTCCCTCACCTGAGGAGTGATGCGTGGCCAGAACTGCTGGTCAGTGGCAACCACGTGACAGTCCCCTTGAAGAATGTTATGAAAAGAGTTTATAGGAATGGTCATCATCATCGTCATCATCAACGTCATTATCATCATCATAACTGCTTTCGGACAGGAATGCTCTTGTGAGGCCGTTAAGCAGAGACAGCTGTTTTGCTGTTTTGCTGTTCCAGGGGAAATGCAGAAAGGTTTCTCCGCATTTTCCCAACTTTTTGTAGGGCAACACTGGAATGCGTGATTTCAGCAAAGACAAGGTTCTGCGTGTGCAGGGCAAAGTGCACACATGTGTTCAGGCAGGGCAAAGTGCACACAGGTGTTCAGGCAAGGCAAAGTGCACACATGTGTTCAGGCAAGGCAAAGTGCACACAGGTGTTCAAGCAGGGCACACGCATATGTTCAAGGAGGGCAAAGTACACACAGGTGTTCAGGCATTGCAAAGTGCATACAGGTGTTCAGGCAAGGCAAAGTACACACAGGTGTTCAGGCAGGGCAAAGTACACACAGGTGTTTAGGGAGGGCAAAGTGCACACAGGTGTTCAGGTAGGGCAAAGTGCACACAGGTGTTCAGGCAGGGCAAAGTGCACACAGGTGTTCAGGCAGGGCAAAGTGCACACAGGTGTTCAGGCAGGGCAAAGCGGTGTTCAGGCAGGGCAAAGTGCACACAGGTGTTCAGGCAGGGCAAAGTGCACACAGGTGTTCAGGTAGGGCAAAGTGCAGACAGGTGTTCAGGCAGGGCAAAGCGGTGTTCAGGCAGGGCAAAGTGCACACAGGTGTTCAGGCAGGGCAAAGTACACACAGGTGTTCAGGCAGGGCAAAGTACACACAGGTGTTCAGCCAAGGCAAAGCGGTGTTCAGGCAAGGCAAAGTCCACACAGGTGTTCAGGCAGAGCAAAGTGCACACAGGTGTTCAGGCAGGGCAAAGCGGTGTTCAGGCAGGGCAAAGAGGTGTTCAGGCCGGGCAAAGTCCACACAGGTGTTCAGGCAGGGCAAAGCGGTGTTCAGGCAGGGCAAAGTGCACACAGGTGTTCAGGCAGGGCAAAGTGCACACAGGTGTTCAGGCAGGGCAAAGCGGTGTTCAGGCAGGGCAAAGTCCACACAGGTGTTCAGGCAGGGCAAAGTGCACACAGGTGTTCAGGCAGGGCAAAGCGGTGTTCAGGCAGGGCAAAGAGGTGTTCAGGCAGGGCAAAGTGCACACATGTGTTCAGGCAGGGCAAAGTGCACACATGTGTTCAGGCAGGACAAAGCGGTGTTCAAGCAGGGCAAAGCGGTGTTCAGGCAGGGCAAAGTGCACACAGGTGTTCAGGCAAGGCAAAGTCCACACAGGTGTTCATGCAGGGCAAAGTGCACACAGGTGTTCAGGCAGAGCAAAGTGCACACAGGTGTTCAGGCAGGGCAAAGTGCACACAGGTGTTCAGGCAGGGCAAAGAAGTGTTCAGGTAGGGCAAAGTGCACACATGTGTTCAGGCAGGGCAAAGTGCACACAGGTGTTCAGGCAGGGCAAAGTGCACACAGGTGTTCAGGCAGAGCAAAGTGCACACAGGTGTTCAGGCAGGGCAAAGAAGTGTTCAGGCAGGGCAAAGTCCACACAGGTGTTCAGGCAGAGCAAAGTGCACACAGGTGTTCAGGCAGGGCAAAGTGCACACAGGTGTTCAGGCAGGGCAAAGTGCACACAGGTGTTCAGGCAGGGCACGCCACTTTTCCAGAACACGGCAGGGCGCTTTATCCCTTCCCCCTAACTCCTGTGAACACGCACGCACGTGCACACACGCAAAATACACGCATTGCTACACACACCAATGCTCATGCCCGCGCGCGCGCGTGCGCAAGCGCCGTCAAAGAAGCATGCAATATGTGCGCGCGCACATGCACGCACTACACATGTAGGCATGCATAAACACACACACACACAGTCAATATCACACACACAACGTTCTCTCTGTCTCTCTGTCTCTCTCTCTCTCTGTCTCTCTCTCTCTCTCTCTCTGTGTCTCTGTCTCTCTCTCTCTCTGTCTCTCTCTCTCTCTCTCTCTGTCTCTGTCTCTGTCTCTGTCTCTCTCTCTCTCTCTCTCTCTGTGTGTGTCTCTGTCTCTCTCTCTCTCTCTCTCTCTCTGTCTGTCTCTGTCTCTCTCTTTCTCTGTATGTGTCTCTGTCTCTGTCTCTCTCTCTCTCTGTGTCTGTGTCTCTGTCTCTCTCTCTCTCTCTCTCTGTCTGTGTCTCTGTCTCTCTCTCTCTGTCTCTCTCTCTCTCTCTCTCTGTGTCTCTGTCTCTCTCTCTCTGTGTCTCTGTCTCTGTCTCTCTCTCTCTCTCTCTCTCTCTCTCTCTCTCTCTCTCTCTGTGTCTCTGTCTCTCTCTCTCTGTCTCTCTCTCTCTCTGTCTCTGTCTCTCTCTCTCTCTCTCTGTGTGTCTCTGTCTCTCTCTGTCTCTCTCTCTCTCTGTGTCTGTCTCTCTCTGTCTCTCTCTCTGTCTCTCTCTCTCTCTCTCTCTGTGTGTGTCTCTGTCTCTCTCTCTCTCTGGAGGAGGAAACACTGAGATTACAAGAACAGTTCCCTAGGTCATCAGTGATGGTATGTGGTGATTTTAACGCCAGGACTGGCTGCTGGAACATCCACAGTAACTTAGGTGATGAGAACGAGTGGAACGATGATGGCGTTGAATACTGAAAATGTCCTGAAAATACTGCGAACCTAAACTCGCAGCATCCTGTCGAAAACCAGTTTGGGAGGATTTTAATTAATGTATGAAGTATTTACCACATGTACATTTTGAATGGCAGTACAAGCAGAGACAGAACAGACAGCTTGGCCTACTTCTCCCCACATGGGAATAGTGTCATTGACTATGGCTTAGTGTATACAAACAATGCCAGATTAGTCGTAAAATTCCTGATAGGGAATATTATTGTATCGAGTCATATGCCTCATAAAATAGGCGTTTTTAAAAACACTGTCCATTACGACATGTACAAGAGAGAAACTGTGACTAAATTCATCTGGGATAGTAAGAAAGCGGCGGAAGTAGAGCAAAATCTACAGAGAGATGAATTTTGAACCAGACTTGACCAAGTTTCTCAGGTGATAGACAGAGATGTTGATTTGGCTCTGCATGATTTTGTTCAAACACTAATCTCTAATGCTGAATGTATGCTATGTAATGTACCTACAGGTCCACAGAGAGGAAGGGGTTCTCCTGAGTGGTTTGATCTTGAGTGCCGGTATGCCAAACAAAATGCAAGACGAACGTTGATAAAGACTAAGAAAAGCTGCTCAGTACATGATAATAATCATTTGTAGATCTGAGAAATCAATACAAGAAACTCATACGAGAAACGAAAGGACTTTATAAGAAAACGACGTGTCAAGCCCTTATTAACAGTGTAACAAATCTCACATCCTTCTGGCCTCTGGTGAAACGCGTTAGGACTAGGCGGCCAAACTTTCCTCCAATTGACTTAAAAGTGTGGAAAAGGTACTTCCAAAGCCTGTTTAGCCAGAACAGAAGTAGAACGTGTACAGATGAAGGATGCATAGACATTCAGGATAATGAATTGATTCTTCTATAAGAACAGAGGAAATGAGATGTGCTAAATATAGCACGCATACGTCACAAACGAGCTCCAGGAATTGATGACGTTCCAGGAGACTACTTAAAACTGGCATCTAACTATGTATTACCCGTCCTTACTATTCTCTTTAACATTCTTTACAAAAAGCCATGCTTCCCAAAGAGCTGGAATAAATCAATCATCGTGCCTCTGCACAAAAGTGGAGACAGGCTAGATCCTGCTAACTACAGAGGCATATCCTTATTGTGTAGTGTTAGCAAGGTATTTATGG
>JAWQFJ010016373.1:0-10000 GCA_034096865.1 Theodoxus fluviatilis | reverse complement strand
GACTAAAATGCGTAAGGTCCCCCGCCGTAATAAGTAAACTGAAGAACAGCGTGCTTTATTCTATATTGAATCTGTAACCTGGAATAGTCTCCCTCTCTCAGTCATTCATTCTGACACTGCCCCAGTTCAAAAGTGCTCTAAAGACCCACATTTTCCGACCCGCCTTTCCCGCTGAGCTGCTTCGCCTTACTTGACCTGGCCTGCAAGTGCTGTGTATATTGTATAGTTTGTTCTGTTTGTTCTATTTGTTCTACTGGATCTCAGTTTTTGTTTTTTGTTTATGTGTGTAGTGTGTGAGTTTTTGTAGGAATGTGGTGTTGAGTGGTTGTGTGAGTGTTGATTCTTTGGATTGTAAACGCCATGAGCTTGCCTGTCAAGGGAAGGTATGTGCGATGAATAAACTATTATTATTATTACATGCAATAATGCTTAAGCAGAGCGCAAGCTCTCCCCAACCACGTCCGCCACACACAGAACCCAAGCTCTCCCCAACCACGTCCGCCACACACAGAACCCAAGCTCTCCCCAACCACGTCCGCCACTCACAGAGCCCAAGCTCTCCCCAACCACGCCCGCCACACACAGAGCGCAAGCTCTCCCCAACCACGTCCGCCACACACAGAGCCCAAGCTCTCCCCAACCACGTCCACCACACACAGAGCCCAAGCTCTCCCCAACCATGTCCGCCACACACAGAACCCAAGCTCTCCCCAACCACGTCCGCCACTCACAGAGCCCAAGCTCTCCCCAACCACGTCCGCCACACACACAGCGCAAGCTCTCCCCAACCACGTCCGCCACACACAGAGCCCAAGCTGTCCCCAACCACGTCCGCCACACACAGAGCCCAAGCTCTCCCCAACCACGTCCGCCACACACAGAGCCCAAGCTCTCCCCAACCACGTCCGCAACACACAGAGCCCAAGCTCTCCCCAACCACGTCCGCCACACACAGAGCCCAAGCTCTCCCCAACCACGTCCGCCACACACACAGCCCAAGCTCTCCCCAACCACGTCCGCCACACACAGAGCCCAAGCTGTCCCCAACCACGTCCGCCACACACAGAGCCCAAGCTCTCCCCAATCATGTCCGCCACACACAGAGCCCAAGCTCTCCCAAACCACGTCCGCCACACACAGAACCCAAGCTCTCCCCAACCACGTCCGCCACACACAGAGCGCAAGCTCTCCCCAACCACGTCCGCAACACACAGAGCCCAAGCTCTCCCCAACCACGTCCGCCACACACAGAGCCCAAGCTGTCCCCAACCACGTCCGCCACACACAGAGCGCAAGCTCTCCCCAATCATGTCCGCCACACACAGAGCCCAAGCTCTCCCAAACCACGTCCGCCACACACAGAACCCAAGCTCTCCCCAACCACGTCCGCCACACACAGAGCGCAAGCTCTCCCCAACCACGTCCGCAACACACAGAGCGCAAGCTCTCGCCAACCACGTCCGCAACACACAGAGCCCAAGCTCTCCCCAACCACGTCCGCCACACACAGAGCCCAAGCTGTCCCCAACCACGTCCGCCACACACAGAGCCCAAGCTCTCCCCAATCATGTCCGCCACACACAGAGCCCAAGCTCTCCCAAACCACGTCCGCCACACACAGAGCCCAGGCTCTCCCCAACCACGTCCGCCACTCACGGAGCCCAAGCTCTCCCCAACCACGTCCGCCACACACAGAGCCCAAGCTCTCCCCAACCACGTCCGCCACACACAGAGCGCAAGCTCTCCCCAACCACGTCCGCCACACACAGAGCGCAAGCTCTCCCCAACCACGTCCGCCACACACACAGCCCAAGCTCTCCCCAACCACGTCCGCCACACACAGAGCGCAAGCTCTCCCCAACCACGTCCACCACACACACAGCCCAAGCTCTCCCCAACCACGTCCGCCACACACAGAGCCCAAGCTCTCCCCAACCACGTCCGCCACACACACAGCCCAAGCTCTCCCCAACCACGTCCGCCACACACAGAGCGCAAGCTGTCAAATACTACCCCTTCTGCTGCACAATCCACTACATATGGACAAATGCCACTACCTCACTACCTCACTACCTCACTACCTCACTACCTCACTACCTCACTACCTCACTACCTCACTACCTCACTCCATCCGCCACCAGAGCACAGCTCTAGAATGGAACCTAAAAAGAGGAAAACAACCATTTGTGTTTTGCAAAACACAAACAACATTCGCGAATATAAATACAAAACGATACTGACGACAGCACTTACCCACTATAGGATTCCATGACTCATTCAAATAACTGGACATTCGATGTATGCCGTCTTTTATATAAAACCACAATGAAGTAACTCATGGAAAACATGATTTTTAACATCTCTGCGTGGAAACACTGACCCCCAAAACGCTGACTAAAGAACCGCACTTGCAGAAGAAATTGTCACGTGCAGTACGTGACAGACATGAACATGTCGATGTACATGACCTTTGCGTAGCCAGGCTTCGAGTGGTGGGGTGGTGGCGTGGTGGGGTGGTGGGGAAGGCTTCTCTAATTAAGAAACAAACTAGTCCAAAATCGTCTCTCTGGCCCACACGCCTGCGGGCGGATGGTATACACCAGATCCTCACTAGGGTCGACAGGCCACCCCGTACGTTTCCCAGCTCCGCTGGTTTTGCACTTGACCTCGCCCTGCCACAGGACTGAGGCCTACGAGGTCTCCCGCCCGCAGCGGATGCTCCTTGGCCACAGCATGGACATGCAACAGCAGCATGGCTTGTGCAACAGCAGCATGGCGTGTCCCACTTCCGTGTAGGTGTAGAGCCCGCTCTCTCCACCCTCTCTCCAGAGAGACAACCCCGACTATCTCCGGGAGAGTCCTTGGCAAAATGTTTACTGCTGACGTAGATACGTCCGTAGAATAGTCTCTCTCTCTCTCTCTCTCTCTCTCTCTCTCTCTCTCTCTCTCTCTCTCTCTCTCTCTCTCTCAACTTTTGTTTTCCTTCAGCTCCTTCCGTCCACCACTTTTTTGCCCAGTGTGCTTGTTGTGCCCAGTGTGCTTGTTGTGCCAGGGGACATATTCCTATGAACGCTTGGAAATGAAATGTGTCGTCCGTCTGTCTGAGGCAAAGGTCGGACGCCGATCACTTCCTTTAAAGAGCTGAGGCTGCCGAGTTTCGCCCCCGCGTGTCCATTTAATTGGCGTGTCTGTAGTATTGCCAAGCGCCCACGGCTGAACAGTTCTGTCTTCACAGTGATTGGACGCGCTGATTGGCACTCATGGCTGATCTGCTACATAGTTCCCGGTGTGGTGCACCCATGTACATCTCGCACCGAACTCGTCCGACCTTTCTTCCTCCTCAGAGAGCACGGAGGCAGGCATCCTTCTTGGAGGCGGGATGTGTGCCGACTTGCTGTCAGTTCCTGGACTGGCAGCAGCCCACGGCAGCATGGCTAGGGCACGCTATGCCGACTCCAACTTGTTTGAACTGCCAACTTTGCATTTTTTGAGTTGTGGTCTCGCGTCCTGAATACAAAACTTATTGCGAGAGAAAAGAAACAGCATTTTATATTGGACTCCTGGGAGGATCTTTCCATAGAGCTTTCCCTGTCTCCCACCACCACCACACACACCCTCTCCCCCCCCCCCCCCCCTCTCTCTCTCCCCTCCCTCTCTCTCCCCTTCCTCCATTACTGGGGACGTCCTTCGCAGACTGGACTTGCCTGAAATTCTGATGGAGTGCTGTCCATTCAGTCTCCCTATTTGGAAGGAAGTGCTGCTTATTTTCCGGAAATGACCCCGCCATTCGCCCACGCTTGCAGGGATTATTAGTGGCTAGGATTGGAGTGGTGGCCGGGGCTGATTTTGCCTGACCACAGTGACGGGAAGACGGAGGGAGAAAGACGGAGGGAGAAAGGAAAGAAGGGGTGACACTGGGTCTGACAAAATGTGAAAGTGAAAGTGGCCGGCCCTGATAAGGAGCTTTTAGGTTTGCTGATCACACGCTGAGTGAGAAGAGTTTCCTCCCACCAGGCGATTCCGTCCTTCTCGGGTCCGGCTCCAAACTTCTGGACAAGTTGTCTGCACACTTTCAAGTCCCACAGAACTCGCTCCTTGCAACCATGGACGTGGCCGCTCTCTACTCCAGTGTTCCACATGAGGAAGGCATTGCAGCCACCAGATCTGCTCTGGAAGATAACATCTGCCCCTCTGTCCTGAAACCACCATTTCCCTAATCCCCTTTATCTTGGAGCATAACGCCTTTGTCTTCCACGACAAGATATATCTCCGCAAGCAAGGCACAGCCATGGGGACGAAGTTCGCTTCTCAATATGTCAATCTCTTCATGAATTAGCTTTAAGAGGACTTTTTTGCAAGGTCCCTGCACCCAGATCTGTTCACCAGGTTCATAGGTGACTTGTTTTTCATCTGGAGCCATGGCGAAGAGACTCACAAGCAACTTCACCGACATAAATGACGCCTTTTCCACCATCTGCCTAAGCATGGACTTCTCAGCCGAGTCGCTCACATTCTTGGACACACGTGTCCACATCACAAATGGTAGATAAGTCACTTCCCTATATAGAAAACCAACGGACAGACCGCAGAAGCTCCACTGTTCCAGCTCCCACCCAAGGCACGTGAAGGACGCTATCCCGTACGGCCAGGCTCAACAACTCCACTTAATTAATTTTGCTCTGACACGAACGACCTAGAAAGACATATTCGGTAGCTTGAACTCACTCTCCATCACAGTGGCTGAGGGAGCGAACCCGTCCGGAAGCACTTTCGGAAGAGCAAACATAAAGATCTCCTCGTCCGGCGAGACAGGCACAATGAAGCTACTCGGGTCTCGTTGGTAACAGCATACTTTCCGGGAGCGGAGAACTTGTGACGCGGACTTGGAAAACGTCAACACCTGTTGGACAAGGACGGTAGACTCTCCCAGGCATTTCCGGCACCCCCACTACTGGCATTCTGACAACATCCCAATCTGAGAACTCTAGAACTATGCTCATCCGGAGCAAGTTCCCCTCCCTTCCTGGATTGGACAGAACAGCGGCGCACAGCCCTGCAGGAATGCCAGGTGTTCAACCTGGGAGAGTATCTGCACAGAGACCACACTTGTCAGGAACCAGGTCCCACATCACATCAGCCATCTGGTGCACATGATTAGATGCCGCAAGGCGTGTCCTAATGCACGGTGCATTGGGGAGACCAGTCAGACACTACGCCAGCGCATGAACGGACACAGGGCGACATCAGAAGCCGGGCGCCTCTGCCCGTGGGTGAACACTTCAACCTGCCAGGCCACTCCGCACCGGACATGCTTGTGGGTGAACACTTCAACCTGCCAGGCCACTCCGCACCGGACATGCTTGTGGGTGAACACTTCAACCTGCCAGGCCACTCCGCACCGGACATGCTTGTGGGTGAACACTTCAAGCTGCCAGGCCACTCCGCACCAGACATGCTTGTGGGTGAACACTTCAACCTGCCAGGCCACTCCGCACCGGACATGCTTGTGGGTGAACACTTCAAGCTGCCAGGCCACTCCGCACCGGACATGCTTGTGGGTGAACACTTCAAGCTGCCAGGCCACTCCGCACCAGACATGCTTGTGGGTGAACACTTCAACCTGCCAGGCCACTCCGCACCGAACATGCTTGTGGGTGAACACTTCAACCTGCCAGGCCACTCCGCACCGGACATGCTTGTGGGTGAACACTTCAACCTGCCAGGCCACTCCGCACCGGACATGCTTGTGGGTGAACACTTCAACCTGCCAGGCCACTCCGCACCGGACATGCTTGTGGGTGAACACTTCAAGCTGCCAGGCCACTCCGCACCAGACATGCTTGTGGGTGAACACTTCAACCTGCCAGGCCACTCCGCACCGAACATGCTTGTGGGTGAACACTTCAACCTGCCAGGCCACTCCGCACCGGACATGCTTGTGGGTGAACACTTCAACCTGCCAGGCCACTCCGCACCGGACATGCTTGTGGGTGAACACTTCAACCTGCCAGGCCACTCCGCACCGGACATGCTTGTGGGTGAACACTTCAACCTGCCAGGCCACTCCGCACCGGACATGCTTGTGGGTGAACACTTCAACCTGCCAGGCCACTCCGCACCGAACATGCTTGTGGGTGAACACTTCAACCTGCCAGGCCACTCCGCACCGCACATGCTTGTGGGTGAACACTTCAACCTGCCAGGCCACTCCGCACCGAACATGCTTGTGGGTGAACACTTCAACCTGCCAGGCCACTCCGCACCGGACATGCTTGTGGGTGAACACTTCAAGCTGCCAGGCCACTCCGCACCGAACATGCTTGTGGGTGAACACTTCAAGCTGCCAGGCCACTCCGTACCAGACATGCTTGTGGGTGAACACTTCAAGCTGCCAGGCCACTCCGTACCAGACATGCTTGTGGGTGAACACTTCAACCTGCCAGGCCACTCCGTACCAGACATGCTTGTGGGTGAACACTTCAACCTGCCAGGCCACTCCGTACCAGACATGCTTGTGGGTGAACACTTCAACCTGCCAGGCCACTCCGCACCGAACATGCTTGTGGGTGAACACTTCAACCTGCCAGGCCACTCCGTACCAGACATGCTTGTGGGTGAACACTTCAACCTGCCAGGCCACTCCGCACCATACATGCTTGTGGGCGTACTCGCGCGCAACCTGCACGACACTCGGCGGCGCCGCACAACTGAGGAAAAGTTTTTGAGGAAATTCGACACCCACCACTCCGGACTGACCAGAGCTCTGGGGTTTATGACTCACAACAGGTGGATAGTTCCGCCCTGCACGTGCGTCCCATGGAGATCTCCACATGCAAGGACGTCCTACACAGCGCTCTGCACATGCGTCCCATGGAGATCTCCACAAGCAAGGAGTGAACTCCTGTCGTCCTACACAGCGCCCTGCACGTGCGTCCCATGGAGATCTCCACAAGCAAGGAGTGAACTCCTGTCGTCCTACACAGCGCCCTGCACGTGCGTCCCATGGAGATCTCCACAAGCAAGGACGTCCTACACAGCGCCCTGCACGTGCGTCCCATGGAGATCTCCACAAGCAAGGAGGGAACTCCTGTCTTCCTACACAGCGCCCTGCACGTGCGTCCCATGGAGATCTCCACAAGCAAGGAGGGAACTCCTCTCGTCCTACACAGAATATAAGAGTCGTCGCCTACCGACCTCTCTCGTCTTTGGCCCAAGGAAGGACCAAATCCGAAAGTTTGCCAAGCCGAGAGAAAGAGATTGCACAGACAGAACACCGCTGCCACTCAAGAGACAGGCCCGAGGGGGACGGGACTCGACTCCCCTCCTGGGGAGGAATCTCCTAACGGCGTGTTAGCAGCTCACATAAAAGGCCCTTCTCGAGAAAGAATACACTTTTTGTCGACCTAGTGTCGCCCCTTGTTTTCGTTCTAGCTTCATTTGCCTCCGTCCCTGGCATTTAGCCTCTTTTAGAGGGAGATTTCCGGTGTGTGTTTGTGTGTGTGTGTGTGTGTGTGTGTGTGTGTGTGTGCGCGCGCGTGTGTGTGTGTGTGTGTGTGTGTGTGCATGCGAGCGTCTATGAATTATGGACAGGCAGTGATGAAGGATTGGCCGAATGTACTACCTCCCTGACCGGAAACCGACCCGAACAACCTGCAGATGGCTCCACTTTCACCAGCTCACAATCCCACGGCCATGTGAAGGAATGCTATGCCATATGGACAAAGCCATAATGGATACTCGTAATATGCTCCAACGACCCAGGACGGCGACGGAACAGAACCATCTGAGGCAGGGAGCTGGGAAAGCCGCCACCTTCTCCGCAGCGGGCTATCGCACGCGACACTGTGTCGACGCCCCAGTTCAGACAAGGCCATCCAACGCTGAGAGACGCCGAGATTCTTCCTCGTCCTGACCGAGAGAAAAAAAACCTCATGGAGTCTCCAGTCGGCGCGAATCCCATTCTTAGTGAAACTCATTCCCAGCGGGCGGAACAAATCGCGGACCGTGAGGGCTTTTGAGAGGAACCTCACTAACCATTAACTGGACTGACGACTAAGCGCCTCTTCGCGGGCGATGCCGACCTCCCCCTGTGTCATGGGCCCTCAGTGCAGCCCCCGCAACCTGCAAAAGACTGGCTGGCTCTACAGTAGCGCTCCGCACCGAGGCACCCGCGGGCGGAGACAGCACATGGGGACCATGCAACAAACCACGATGCGACAACTGTGCTTATCTGTTCGGGGAACACGGTCAACAGGGATACGTGCTAGCTAAACCAGGTCAGAGCAACTACACCTGCAGCATCGTATGAGTGGTATATCTGATCAGGTGCCGCAGCGGTTGACCGAATGCGTGGTATTGTAGGAGAAAAAACCATGCCAGCCACTAAGGCATCCGCATAATGAACGGGCACCGGGCCAGTTAGGAAATCGGTTAGACCTCTGCCTGTGGCTGAGCATTTAAATTGCCCGAGCACTCAGCATCCAGACATGCTCCTGAGCGTGCGCAAGGAAACTGCATGACACCCGCGACAACGTCGCGGGGGCGAGCAAGAAACTCGGAGGAAAGTTCAACACCCATCACCACAGGGCTCAACCGCGACCAGGGGTTCCAGGCACACTACAGAGGCGGTTTCTGTTCAGCGAGGGCGACCGTGATCAGGGCGGCTCCTCGCGTGGACTCGCCCAAGCCTTCCCTCTGAACAGGTCAGCTCGCCCGAGAGCGATCGCGAAACGGACCGCAGATCCCATTTTGGAGCAGGGCGATCCTGGAAATCCAAAAAGGCTTTCCTCGGATACAATGCGTGCGTGATCGTCCGACTAACACCACTGTGCCGACCACAACTTGGGCCGAAAGATCTACAACCATCCTGGTGCCGGATGATGTGAACGAAAAGAGCCAACAAACAGGGTAAGAATCATCGCTCTGTTGGTTGGGGTTCGCGCCAGAGTCAATTTATTACGAAAAAACATGTCCATCAGTCGGCTAGCGCCACCGTTAAAGGGAAGAAGTAACAAAGCAGCGTCCCACACGACATGATTACGTCCCTTGTCCAGTGTTGACAGTTCACAGTTGTCTTCGTAGTACACCACACTGTTCCAACCGGTCGCTCCGGTACATGCAGCATCTCGGAATCATTGGGATTAGACGAGGGTCACGCGCAACAGAAATATACATATAGAAGTTTAGAGATAAAGGGGTTTGCACGTCAATTTTAAGTTGCCAGACGATAGTTTTTATGTTACTCTGGTTCATCACGAGAAGGCGACACGAAGAACAAGCAGAAGTTAGATGAAGAAGCGTTTGTTTACCTGAACCGATGTGCGGTTTCATCCTTCTTTTTTTTTTTTTTTGAAACAAATGACATTTGAATTTTGAGTGTCACTGTAACGAGGCGCGAACGGGTGCTGGAAACCGATTTCAGAAGCCCAATCGAGCATTGCACCTCGAAGAGTACGCTTTTACGACGGTAGGTAGTCAAGATGTTAATTAGCCATTTGGACGACCAATCTGGGCGTGCGCACACTTGTTCAGGTTTGTTCAGGAGGGCAGCAGTTTCAGCTCGCCGGTGAGCTCGCGCGAACTCACTGAGATCGTCGCCTCTGAACAAGCCTCAAGATGAGGGGAAAGCTTTGACCTCGACACGTGCCTCCCATGGCTTTTTGCCTGAGAGGTTTAAAAGTGAACTCTCTCTCACACGCCCTCGCCGGTCAGAAAGGACACCCCACCCGCTGGTCTCTCTACACTACGGCCAGATGAAAGGAGAGTACTCCGAAAGCTCGCCCAACGACGGACTTTTCTTTGCAAGGCACAGCCTCTCCTCGTAGGCGCGTCTCGGCAACCACAAGCGCCGCCCCCCGCGCCTTGCGCCCACCAGCGACCGTCCACCAGTTGGAGCCGCGACCACGCTAGCCGCTAGTCACAAGACCTGCTGCTAGCCAGCAGCCAGTCCCGCCGGGCACGACCACGCAGGGAGATGCACGCCTGACGGCCAGCGCTCGAG
>JAWQFJ010016371.1:25000-30214 GCA_034096865.1 Theodoxus fluviatilis | reverse complement strand
ATTGCTACATTATTCATATGAGTTGTACGTTCGAAACTCGAATCAAGGTAAAGATAGGCTACAGACTAACAGAGCTACTCACTACTGACAGCTTATCGTGTAACTGTTGAGTTTGACAGAACAATCCGTTCGCATATATGGCTTCTACCTACCTCAGATAAGTTTTGAGTAGTTGTTCGCCCTAGTCAACGATATGCACGGTTAAGAAACTGTTCTTAATGAGTGATATCAGACGACTAAACTGTTTACATGCAGACAAGGGGATGAACGAACAAAAAGAATGCATTAATGAATGAATGAACGAACGAATGGAGCTTTACTGCTTATTATCCTATGACGGCTAGTTAAGACCAATAACAAGAACATAAATGGAGCAAATGAGACTAAGAGCGAGTTGCAAGCCTTGATACAGTATAGTTGAAATTTTTCACGTTTCGCGTAAGGAGACAACGATGGGGTAGTCGTCCACTTCCCCGTAACATCAACAAAAAGGATTACTAACAAAGACGAACACCGAGACACATGAGGAGGACAGCAACAAACAACGATGAATATGCGAAGTGCACGTTCAAGTATTATTTTTTAACGCGTCAATCACTCACTGCAGTTTGCGCGAGCTCGGTTCAAGAATCACGCACTGCATTCCTGCAGCAGAAATGTGAGAACGAGAGAGACTAAGTATTCAAACAGCACTACACTACACGATCCACGCCATTATTTAGTTACATCTGCTTGCAGCTGAACCTAGGCTTCGCACTTCATGCCTGCATACTGCGACAATAAACGATTCACTTTGACCCCGGTAGCAACTGGCACAACATCACAAAAATGAACACCGATGCTTGGTACCTCCTACTCACCGATACGTTCTGAAGCAATTATGTATGACCAGACAGACCAGACAGACAGACAGACAGACAGACAGACAGACAGACAGACAGACAGACAGACAGACAGACAGACAGACAGACAGACAGCAGACAGACAGACAGACAGACAGACAGACAGACAGACAGACAGACAGACAGACAGACAGACAGACAGACAGACAGACTGAGGGACAGAGAGACTGAGGGACAGAGAGACAGAGGGACAGACAGACAGACAGACAGACAGACAGACAGACAGACAGACAGACAGACAGACAGACAGACAGACAGACAGACAGACAGACAGACAGACAGACAGACAGACAGACAGACAGACAGACAGACAGACAGACAGACAGACAGACAGACAGACAGACAGACAGACAGACAGACAGACAGACAGACAGAACGAACGAACGAACGAACGAACGAACGAAGTTTATTCAATAAGCCGACAGCCCAATTGAAATTGATGAACAAATTGGGGGAGGGGGGTCAACGTGCACATCTCCAACTTTAGTCATTAATGATAACCAGGATAGAAGTTGCACTAATATAGTGCATTTTTAATTTCTATCCATGTACATGTACATCATTTTTCTCCTCTCAAAGTTTCAGAGCGTAGAAAATAAACATGGCTACAGCCCTTATTGTCCGGAGGCTTGATCCCTTCAAAATCCAGCTAACGTGCTTCCTTGGATATGGATGTAAGTGGGGTGTGATGTATTTTTCTCTTAGTTTACTATAGACACAGCAGTCAAAGAGAAAATGGCTTTCATCTTCCACCACGTTACAAGATGGACACGTAATGTTCCTCCTGTCGTTGATGTTGTAGCGCTGGTTGACCCTAAGATTATTTATTACTAACCGAAAACGAATAAAGGCACCACGAAACTTTTTGATAGTGAAATAACTGAAATATTCTTCCAGACCAAACAGATCTTTAAAGGCAGAATAGCATGAGAATCTTTCCCTACTATGATTGCATACCTCCCTAGACTGACGGTAGCAATCCTGTAATATCTGCCTTCGTTACTTTAGGAAGCATTTCTCATTTCCCACTCCTCCGTTCATCCAAACATACTGTTATGAGTTGAGATAACTTAATTTTAAGTCAGTTCATTGTCCACTTTAAGAGCCAGCCAAGCCTCAAAGCTCTCTCTTAGAAAAACCAGCCAGGCCTTGGAATGTGTTGCCGAACGTGAGAATTGGACAGAACAAAGAGACGCTAACATTCTGCTGCGCAGATTGTGCCGAGAATAGGATTGGTCAGTGGACAGATTAAAGACACTAATGTTGTACTGCACAGATGGTGCCAAGAGTGTGATTGGTCAGTGGACGGCACCCAAAACTATAAAGCCTCCACTGTCTGTCTTTTTTTCTCTTTTACCCCCTACCTCTGAGGCGTGCAGTGCACGAGCTGTGACTGCGCCCAAGGTCAACCAGGAGATGGAAAGGGGAAACGCCAGAAACCCCCCTTACCCATAGCCCTGCTGCCTCCCAAGACTCCTCTGACGCCATCCATCAAGGGTCCAGTCCACACGGATGGGCGTCATTCGACACCTCCACCAGAAGACCAGAGCTATCAGGCGTGCCATGCTTGGCCTGACCTCACAGACAGCGTCATACCTGTCCCATGGACAGCGTCATACCTGACCCATGGACAGCGTCATACCTGACCCATGGACAGCGTCATACCTGACCTATGGACAGCGTCATACCTGACCCATGGACAGCGTCATATCTGACCCATGGACAGCGTCGCGTCTGACCCCACAGACAGCGTCATGCCTGACCCACGAACAGCGTCACGCCTGACCTACGGACAGCCTCAACGCTGAGGGGAGAAGTTCAACGTTACCCTCCCTTCCCAAGTACCAGAGAATTGAAGATTCCCGGGCAGGCCCATCTCCCCTGGGCCCTACATATTCATCCATCTACAACCCTGTTGAAAAGGCTCTACGCTCCTCATCAGTGATCAGCCGAATTGAACGCTCACAGATAAGTGTAACCATTGAAAGGCTGGCTGGCTAAACATGGTATAACTTCATACTTTGAATTAATTATATTAAGAATTATCATTATTACTTCCATATTATTAAAGTTATATTTAAAGTCAAATTCCACCTACTTATCTTCTCTGTGTAGTCTCGTTCACCCCTTGATTGCATGGAAAGAAAGTGGATGTTACAAGACGGCAAGATAAAACCCCTAGACAATCTCTCTTAAGTGAGAGATCAAGAGCCCCGTCTCGTAACAATACAAATAACTATGCTTGCATAAAGTATCTTTTACTAAACAGGGCCAGTTCTTACTGTCTGGAATACGCGCACGTAATAGCATCGTATATGCTTGCTCGGGAAGCTTAGTTGGGGGCATTTGCATCAATCTTAGCCGGTATTTTATGACCTTACTGGTACTATTCATTATCATGGGGTATCTGCCCAGTTCGCCACGCATAAAACGATTAGGTATTCTGATGTCTATGCCCAAGAATTGTTTGCAGGCCCCATAGTTCTGCACCATTAATTAAGAAGGGACCTGCGAGTCAAATAGTCTAAAATATACGTTAGGACTTAGGTTGTGATGCAACCACATCGTTTTTAGAATCTGCGCCGCTTTTTGCTTGCCCTTCATAGCAGTTTCTTCCACAGGCACGTTTTTCGAGAGTTTGGTGGTAAAGATACAGCCGAGGTATTTGTATCAAGTTTCTCGTGATTCAGATACCATCATTCACCTTTTGCCAGGTACCCACCTCTTCTAAAAACCATTACCTTCGTCTTGTTAGTATTCACTTGAAGACCAAGTGAATTTAATATACAGACGAGTGCGTTTATCTGATTTTGAAGCCCAGTTGCTGTTGAAGATAACAAGGCAATGTCGTCGGCAAATAGTAATGCAAATGCTTCAGTCGCGCCTGGTATCATCTGCACACCATGCTTCCCGTGTGCTCGAACATACTCTGCCACGACGTTAATATTCATTAAGAAAATGGAAGTGCTTTCTTTGGCCCCTTGTTTTATTGCCAACAGGGCATGGGGAAAAGTCGGAATCCTGATGGTTCCATCGAACACAGGATTGTACGTTCGAGTACATTGCCATTAGCATATTGGTAAATTTAGTAGACAGTCTGTTTTTTACTACTATATTCCAAAGTTGAGAACAGTTAATGGAATCGAAAGCTTTTCTGTAGTCTACAAAAGCGACATAGAGTTTATATCTTCCTTGTCCATACACGTGTTTCATTGCGATGGAATGTAGGGTAAAAACATGATCAATTGTCGACTGATCTGGTCAAAATCCAGCTTGTTCAGCACACAAGTTTTCTTCTGTTTCTAACCAGTCACGCAATGGTCTCTCTAAAATGGATTAAAATGTTTTACTTAGAATGGGCAGGAGAGAAATGCTTCTGTAGTTGTCGGTGTCTAGTTTATTACCTTTTTTGTAGATTGGGACTACTACGGACTCAGACCATTGTTTGGGGTAAGTATGAGTATCGAATATCTTATTAAATAGTTTGTATCGGAACGGGGTGATTTTGTCGCATGCTGTTCTAAAGCTCTCTCCCGGAATTCCGTCCAGGCCAGGTGCCTTCCGTGCTTTGATGCACTGAATTGCTGATCTGATCTCATCTGTACTAATCTGAGCATCAAGTTGATGATGCTCTATGTATTCCTGGTCGGGAAATACTTAGTTACGGCAATGCAAAAGTAAAGTCAAAGTGTCTTTCATCCTAGCTGCCGAAAGTGAGAGAGAGAGAGAGAGAGAGAGAGAGAGAGAGAGAGAGAGAGAGAGACAGAGACAGAGACAGAGACACAGAGAGAGACAGAGACAGAGACAGAGAGACAGAGACAGACAGAGGCAGGGAGAGATACGGAAAGACAGAGAGAGAGAGACACACACAGAGACAGAGACAGAAACAGACACACACAGAGAGAGAGAGAGAGAGAGAGAGAGAGAGAGAGAGAGAAGAGAAAGACAGGGGGGAGAGGGAGAGAGAGAGAGGGAGAGGGGGGGGGGAAGAAAGGAAGAAAGAATTAGATGCACAGAAAGACAGACATACACACAGAGACAGACACAACAACTCAGACCAAAAAAAACATGCGCACAGACAGGTACAGAAACAGATAGACTAAGAGACAAACAGACAGAAAAAACAAACAGAAAGACAGACAGACACGCAAGCATGTAAGCACGCACACACACAAACGCACAGGCAGACAGACAGTCGGACGGACGGACGGACGGACGGACAGACGGTCAGACGGACGGATGGAAAGATACACACACACACAGACACACACACACACACACACACACACACACACACACACACACACACACA
>JAWQFJ010016371.1:5000-12500 GCA_034096865.1 Theodoxus fluviatilis | reverse complement strand
ACACTATGGAGCATGACGTACAGGACACCGTTCAAATTAACTAATGTTATGCAGTGTATAAGGCAAGCCTCGACACTATGGAGCATGATGTACAGGACACCGTTCAAATTAACTAATGTTATGCAGTGGAAATAATAAAATACTGACTTACCTCGGATACATTTTTATCCTTGTTGTGGTTGACGGCTATCCATGATGCTATTAGGGAGGGGTACAGATCAGTGAGGACTCCTGTCATCACACGTTGGATGTTTATCATTTGATAAACACATACAGCAGATACCGTATCGGAATTTCTCAGAGCCTCCTTATTCTCCACAAAACTCACGATAAGTACATTAGTCGAACTCCTGTCGTTCGGGATTCTCGCAAGACGTGCAGCTGTGGCTATTCTGTATATTTTACCGTTACGATTGCAGTTTAAATCCACTTCCGCATAAGGCAGCACGGACGAACGTTTGTGACACACTCGTGAAATCCTACTCACGTTTGCCTTTGGTAATAAAGGTTTTTCAGGCTGCACTGTCACGAGGTATGTGAAATCCTCGTCAACAAAACCATGTACAAAAGTTATGCTGTCGTTCACTGTTTTTTGTCCATGAACATGACTCACACCACCCCCTGTGGTGCTGGCGAAGACCAAAGATGACGTTGCAGAGATGGTGTCGATGCTCAGCGTGAGAAAGGACAGCACTTGTGCAGTTCCAGGCCATGGTGCGGCCAGGAGCACGTTTCTTGTCCCATTGGTTTCATTCCCATCTCTCGGATAGATGACCGCTACCGAGTGTTCACTGCATGTCAGCTCCTCTACCCAGGTGTCCTCCGTGACTGTGATGTTGTGCAGACTGTGAGTGCGGCATACGCACCTGTCCTCCTGCCAGCACACTAGCAGCCTGCCCAAGGTGGGGAAGATTTTCAGGATCCAGACTTGACGCGATCCAGACGCCACATCTTCAGCCGAGTCGTTCCCGAGCTGAGCGGACTCTAGGAGCGTCAGGTCCGGCGAGAGGCGAGCCACGTAGTTGTTGGCGCCGATGTACACGTGGCCTGACTGCGGATGCACGGCGATGCGAGTGACGGGCAGGTGCTCTGTCGACACTGGAAAGACCTGGGGCTCTGCCTCTACTCCCCAGCTCGCCCAGCCGCTCAGGAGACAGCACAGGACGGCGATCAGAGTGCCGACAGGACGCGGCGCCACCCTCATGCCCACGGCGGCCTTCATTCTCCAACAGAACCTTTTCTTGAAGGAGTCCGCTGCTCCACATATAGAGTCAAGTCTTTTCAAGGTTTACGAGGTGAACTGTAGGGTGAATCGAGGTTTCACTTCATAATCTGGTTGTCAATGCACTCTTTTCTTGCTATTGCCACAGCCGACAAATATTACCTTAGTAAGATCCCAAGAGGAAGTTGTTTCACGACCATGAAAGAGAAACACTCTTTGCCCATATGTCATGCGGGGTATATCCTCTGGTAGTCTCCTCCAGTGGCGACGCAGCTGACAACAAATGAGATCGAATGCAGGCTGTGGTTTGCTCATTCATCCTCGGTGAAGAAAACTGGCGGTGAAACCACGCTGAACAGACGCGTTCCTGGTTCAGCTCCTCCTCCCACAGCACAGTGAGTCACTCTCTTTGACTTTCGGTTGATTGACTTCCCTCCAGCAGTGCTCCTGTTCTCTGTCGCCCCGTGATCTGCGAGAGAAACCTGCAGTAGAAGCGGCTCGTCAGTCTACAAGTAAAGCCATGGAGTGTCCCCGCTTGCTGTGAGGACCAGAGCTGCCACACACTCGCGTCCAAGCGGAGCTATGGCGCAGGGCTCTTCCTTTGTCGACGGGACGAGGAAGCTTGGTGGCGGCCTCCACTTCGCCCGCGTCGAGACCAGAGCCCATGTTCTGACACCGGAAGCAACGTCATACCCATCTTCCGGCCATGAGTGTGTTTCCTTCCTCCACGCCCGACCTGCAATAACGCAATACACGGCGTACATAGTGTAAGAGAGAGAGCAGAGGACAGAGAGCATCAGCTTATTCTTGCTATCGTGTGTGGTGTGGAGCATGATACTGTGTCATCCCATGCTGGATGTGTCACGGGATGGGTGGACACACTAGGAAAGTACGTTTTAGTGCACTAGTAGTGACGGTACTCTTCACATATGAAATAGCTGGAGTCAGCCTTGAATTGAATCATACGCTAACTTTGTCGTAGAGGAAATTCAACTAACTTTTACAGAGTTGTTCTACATTAAATAAAATTTTACAATTTCTTAAAAGAAATTGACAGCCACCAAGGAATACATTAAGTGCCATTGTGCATGTAAATGAGTCTGTAAATGACAGTATGTTCCATCGTATGTCCCGGAACAATGTGATGTCGGATGCTGGCAGTTTTACTCGTGTTTTTTCTTTTTTAAATAATGTGTGTGTGTGTGTGTGTGTGTGTGTGTGTGTGTGTGTGTGTGTGTGTGTGTGTGTGTGTGTGTGTGTGTGTGTTGCTTCTCTTTCCACTAGTTTTTTGTTGTTGTAATTGTTGTTGTTATAATGGTCTATCGTGCTCAGCATATCCTATATTTCTGCAGTGAGCCCGTAGATCGAATTCTCAACATTGTAAGACAACTAGTTGCAGTATTTGCCCGTAGCGTTTTCATATATGGAGATAAGGAGAAAATTAAATCGACAAAAAAGGTCCCAGTTCAGCAACGTTACATATACATATACATATACATATCCATATACTATGGGATTTTTGTTTACAGGAACTATCAAAAACCTGAATTAGCTCTTAAATTCATTTTCATTCAACTTTGTGTCAAAGGACTATTTTCTGCAAGTCTAAAGAAACATTTCCACCTAGTCTTACCCGTTCCGTCTTGTTCACTGGCATTGAGATATTTCGTTTACCTAGAGATCAATGCCATTTCCTTTTCTCAGTAAATTCTGTGTGCTAATAGACCACTGTCTGCATACTTGACAAGCTGTTTTTTTCTTCTTTTTTTGGTTAGACTTCCGCGGGCGGGGCACACTAGTAAACTCGTCCGAGGAGAGGGATGCGGAAAGTCAGCGATTATGACGTAACTCACAAGCTGACGAGCACGGCATCTGATTGGCTGCCAATTTACACGGGTGTTTATGCTCAAAAATGCCCACGTAAAAACGCAGTCACTCAAATGCTGTGGCCCGTCAGCTTGTGTGTTACGTCATCTTCGCTGTCTTTTCCCGCACCCCTCTCTTTGGACGAGTCCACTTAAGGGGCCCGCCTGCGAAAGTCTCAACTTTTTGGGGGGTCTTCAGTAAATGCTTATCCAAATTGTCAGATATCATCACCTACTGCACACAGCATACAATTTTTAGTTCCTTTGAATGGAACTCCTTGCACGTGGTGATGGCATACATGTAAAAATGAAAAGTCACATGAGGCATCAAGCCGAATCAGTTTGGGAGGACTAGTCTCAAATCTGCAATAGTAAAGGACGAAGGGAGCGATTTATTTGCAGGGACAAAAACGGCAGACTGCTCGAATACACTGAAGAGGGACTGACTGACTGACTGACTGACTGACTGACTGACTGACTGACTGAACTAAGGAACGAACGAACGATATAGTATAATAATGAATAAAAGAATGAATGACAGGACGAACGAACAAACGAATGAATAAATAAAAGGAGTTTAATGGCTCTTCATTAATTCAGTCATTGTAGGCTATTTAAGGTCATTTATTTTTGAAAATCAAAAGATAATCATCATCGTCGTCGTCGTAGTCGTCATCGTCGTCGTCGTCGTCGTCATCATCATCTTTTTATTTTTAAGATCATCATCGTCGTCGTCGTCGTCGTCGTCGTCGTCGTCGTCGTCGTCATCATCATCATCATCATCATCATCATCATCACTAGAGTAAACACAAGTCAAATCGCTATTTTCTTCGTAACCCGCCTCTTCCTAATCGCATAGGGGGATACCAACTTTTATTCACTAATTGGGGTCTTTTGTGCAAACTCTCGCGAAAATGACCTTCAGAACTACGGTTAAGGTCCCTCGGTGACTGCGACAGCTAGGGCAATACCACGCGATGTGGCATGAAACAGTTCGACTTTAAACAGTCTTTGCCACCGTCATTATCGTCGTTGTTGTGTAACCTCCAGTTCCACATTCCCATCCAGCGCAGTAAGAGCCACCTGTATCGCATCTCATCACCAGTTAAATCCCACACGACGTCTATGCTGCTATACCGTTGATTGTCACGAAGAGGTGAGAACATTTCTGGATCGATTCTGTCTGAGGAAGACCTGTTATGTTGATTCACTGGAAGCTTCCTTTGCTTCTATTAAGCAGATGATTGAAACAAAGACAGCGTCGTTGCCTGAGTAAAGTCCGCACGATAGATGCCGACGCATTTTCAGGGACAGCTATCTGACACCAAACAGCTAATCATTAGATATGGTGTCACCTAAGCCCATTAACCTCTGTAAGCCGTGTAAGATCATTAACAACAAAATCACTAGATCTGATTCCTGAATTGCGTAGGGAGACGCGGTGGGTCTATTCTTACCCCCAAACCAGTAGGGATCCTTCCATGTTGAGTCAGGTTGTATAGTATAATCAGCCAATGGCTGGAGACGCGTTGTCGTCATTTCCATATACGGGCCAAGCGAAAAATCATAATATCCGCCATCTTTGACGGAAAAGAACTGGAATGCATATAGTAGAAGACGTATGTGTCCGTACATTGTGAGGAATAAAGAACGGTCGATGATGGTTAAAAAAAATTGCAACGAACCATTAAGACAATTTGATTACATCATCAAGAATATTTATGATGGATAAGTTTTACTTTTATGATTTGTACACGGACCCAAAAACGATTTGTGAACAAACGGTGATCGAGAGGAGTGTCCCGACGCCGTAGCTTTCAGGCGTGCACATTCGAAGTGTGATGAATAACGACACCTGTCGGCGGCTGGAGTCACAGCTACGTTCTTCAATCAGCAGGGCCTAATTGGGACCGCATTGTTTTAGCCGATAGCGTCTTCAGCGCTTTTTGTCGAGATAGAACTGCGATCGCTGGTCATCGCGAAATCATCTCACACTAACTGCACGTATCGGTTTCTTCATTCTCGCCACATCGGGCAAACGAAACTGTCTATTCAGTCCAGAACTATAGGCCTTCATCGGAGTTTATAAGAGCTTTACATCATACATAAACTCACACTTTGATCAGAATGTATACTTTGCTACGATCAGTGATGGACAACTCACGAACTCATGTGCGCGATCTAAGCCATCGCGCCTCTTGTGCGTAAACGTGGCAGCACATCACTACCGCTAAAAGCGAATGCGGTCGCGTTTAGGCACTGCTGACTGAAGAACTTAGCTGCAACTCCAGCCGGCCACAGTTTACGTTATTCATCACATTTCGATTGTGCACGCCTGACAGCTACGGTATGGGACACTCCCCCTGTCAGCGTGTTTGTTTTGAAATCATTTTCGGGTCTGTGTACAAATCATAAAAGTAAAACTTGTCCATTATATATTATGTTTTCGGTGATTTCTAGATGTAATCAAACTGTCTTAATTTTGTATGCAGTTTGTTATCGTCATCGACCAATCTTTATTCCTCCATATAAGTGCGGATGCATACTCATCTACTATATACAAGTCAGATCCTTTCATTCAAAGATGGAGGGTCTCACGTGGCTGCTACTATTTTTAGATTCACCCGGTGATCCCGTCTCCTGCCATACGGAAAGTGTGCAGCCTCTCGGTCACCTGACCGTGCAAGATGTGACAGTGCATGCTTGTGCCCTGTTGACCTCCCTCAGGTCTCGTGAAAGGGTCACTCGGTGCGGAAAAAGTGACGTCAGACTCTCCACACGAAAGGCCAGAGCTGACTTTGTACCATGTGACATCGAAAGGAAATGGACAAGAGTCGCTACAGGGCAAAGGTGATTGTAGAAAAACTATGAAAACTTTGCCCTTAATTATTTTTCCACGATTACGGGTGATCAGTTTTGAAAATAAATCAGATCATACTTTCGAAGTGGAGTCTTCAGCTGCTACAACGCCAAAAGGAGCAAGCCATCATTTGTATTCCTGTGTGCTGGTTTTCCACAGCAGTTTACAGTGTTACCACGTATGTTACTAGGGGAGGGTATCGTTACAAATTGAAGTGTGCCCCATATTTTAGTAAGCAGTCTCGTCTTATCTAGGTCTACGAACCTGGTAAAACATGGTTAGATGTGAGTTTCTGATTTTACTTCACTTTTTTTCAGGGTCCACAACCCACGCAATTTTTCTCCCTGTTCATCGTGCCACCTTAAGAGTCATTCCAGTGCCGTTACAACTCCCTGAGGACCATACAACCTATGCTGTCAATAAATAAACTTCAGATAACATTCACAATGTTACTTCTCAATATTGCATCGGCTTTACGTCAATATCAATGTGTCACTCAATTAAAGAGAAAGCGCGACTAGATGTTATCCACGAAGCATTTAATTTCTTAGTTCTTAATGATCTGAAAAAAATTCTATTTTGTTCAGCAATTTTATGCTAGAGTGACAAAACTCACGCTAGAAAGTGAAATGGATACATATTCTTATGTTAAGCATCACACGCTTCAAGCCTGTGCATTTTCTATTTTTCCCAATTATTTAAAGAAAAACTTTTGCTTAAAACTCTGCAATGATTGTAATTTCCTTTCAAAAAGGAGGGGGTCGAGGGGGGTGGAGGGGAGTGGAGGGGGGTGAAGGGGGATGGAGGGGGGTGGGAGGTATTGTTGAGGAGCTTCTCGCATAATAAGGTAGAACGTTATGAAATGGGCCCTCTGACTAAGTGAATAACACGAAATACTACAGCAATACAGATACAGATACAGATTATTTTTACTGCCCATACAGATAGTTTTAAGTTTCAACATGACAAAAGTATCCTTCCAAATAATTAGACGGAATATGCACTATGAAATATTCAGTTATCATACAAGAAACTTCAGCTGTAATTTAATATTAAGGATACAGAGAGTTGACAAGCACACACGCACACACTCACACACACACACACACACACACACACACACACACACACACACGCATACAAGTACGCGCACACACACGCGCACAATCACTCACACGCGCACAAACACACAGACACACGCACACACACAACCACGCACACACGCATACAAACACACACACATACTAACACACACATACAAACACACACGCATACAAACACACACACACACAAACACGTTTCACATTTGCACACATCTTACACTTTCAAACACAAACACAAGCCAGGTCTCACGCAGACGAGGTAGACGTGCATATCTAGATGGCAAAACATGCAAAACTATTGATATTTATTAATACCAGTAAACATGTATACTATTATGTTCACGCATTAGATGTCAGTACAAACAACATGGCATCCACTATTCCATCCACATAAACACATTCAACTCCCCCACCTTCATCCCCAACCACATAAACACGTTCTGTCCCCCT
>JAWQFJ010016370.1:45000-58784 GCA_034096865.1 Theodoxus fluviatilis | reverse complement strand
GAACTACACCCCTTACTGGACACATGAACTCCAGATGGCACACGATGAACTGACCCAAGCCAGAGAGGAAGCTGAGACCAACCCCAGCCAAGAAAACAACTTCAGGAAAAGAAAGCCCGCTTCCTAAAGACAAAACTCAAAAGCACAAGAAAGAGCTGGAGAGAAAAGACCCCAAAGCTGAACATGGAGAGGGACACCACCAAACTATGGAAATTGACCAAAGCTCTAAATGACGAGGGAAGCAGAGAACAGAAGATCACCATAGAAGAAGACGGAAGAACAATGATAGGAAGAGATGCCGCAAACCATCTAGCTCAGTCATACGCTAAGGAGAGCAACATCACTATACCAAGGACACTGGAGAAGGAAATCCAGCTAGAAGAAAGAGAAAGGGCCAGTAAAGATGACAGCAGTTATGAAGCCATGAAAAAAACATCACCATGGAAGAACTGAAGAAGGCCATCAAACAACTGAAGAAGAGGAAGTCGCCAGGCCCAGATAACATCCCAAACGAAATGATCCAACACCTAGGCAACACAGCCCTCCGGAAGCTGCTAGACATGTTCAACATAAGCTGGTCTCAGGGCCAGGTACCTCAGTGCTGGAAAGAAGCCAGAATAATTCCTGTTCTGAAGAAAGGGAAGAACAAGACGAAACTTCTGAGCTACCGACCTATTAGCCTGATAAGCTGCATCTGCAAGACCATGGAGCGCATTGTCAACCAGCGCTTGCAGTGGTACCTAGAGACAGAGAGAATCATTGCTCCTGAACAAGCCGGATTCAGAAGGTACAGGAGCACAGGAGAACAGACCACGCACCTTGCCCAGGTCATTGAGTACGCCTTCCAAGCCCAGAAAATGACGCTTGCTGTCTTCATAGACCTACAGAAGGCCTTCGACAAGGTGTGGAAGGACGGTCTCCTTGTGAAGCTTCTTCGCAGTGGTATCCAAGGCAACATGTACCGGTGGGCCAAGTCATACCTACACGACCGAAGAGCCCGTGTGCTGGTAGATGGACGCTGTGGACAGAAAGTACTACTGCGTCAGGGAGTCCCGTAAGGAGGAGTATTGTCACCTACTCTGTTCATACTCTTCATCAATGACATCATACCAGAGCTACCAAAAGGAGTACAAGCAGCCCTGTATGCAGATGACCTAGTGCTCTGGTGCTCAGAAGAGTATGCAACAACCGCCACATATAGAATGCAGCTAGCATTGGACAAGATTACAGGTTGGACCTCCACCTGGTGTGTCACCATCAACAAAGAGGTCATCAGCCACTCTATTCACACTATCCACCAAACCTCAGCCTGGCAAACTGACCCTGGACAACACCCTGCTACAGTATGAAGACCAACAGACATACTTGGGAGTAATTTTTGACAGGAGGATGACCTGGAAACAACAGGTGCAAAGTGCAGAGGCGAAAGCCAGAAGAAAGCTGAACATCATGAGGAAGCTGGCAGCGAAAAAGTGGGGAGCCAATGAGAAGATCCTCAAGATGGTGTACCAGGGCACAGTACGATTACACCTAGAGTACGGCTCTTGGATGACAGCTGCCCAGTCGCACCAACAGACCCTTGACAGAGCCCAGAACCAGGCCCTATGAATCATCACAGGCGCTGTCAGATCTACGCCTATAGAGAAGATGGAGCAAACAACAGGCATCCCACCGCTACAGAAAAGAAGGGAGTGCAAAGCCGTGATGCAGAACATGAGGGCAAGGTTCTTAGAGGATCACCTGGGCCCGTATTCACAACGGCGATTTATCTTTTTAACACTCGATTTATCCCCTAGCCCCGCGTTATCTTGATCGGTTAGATAAGGTACGCTAGTCAGAGGATCCTAGGTTGCGCTTTGCTATATATACTGGTTTCCAGCCAAGGGAGAGCGGAACAGGCAGTTGGAATCGTCTGAGTTTAGAGATAAATCGGAGTTAAAATAAATCGCCGATAAATCGCCGTTGTGAATACGGGCCCTGATGCACAACAGAGTGAAGAACCTCAGCTCAGGAAGGCTGAAAAGATCCAGCTTTGTACTAGCAAGCAGAGCACTGTTGAGAAAGCATCAAGACCTGCTGCCAGCAGAAGTAGAACCCTTCACCCACAAAGACGATCCTCCACCTTGGAAAACTGCACTGAACAACGTCACCATCCGTACCACAGAACCCCATTACACCACAAAAGACAAGCAGTGACGCCAGCAAGAAATCTCTGACAATGGCCATGCTTGATGAAACGTACCCCCAGGAAGCATGGATAAGGGCCTACACAGATGGGTCAGCCACAGATGCAGTCAAGAGAGGAGTTGCTGGAGCATACATCCAGTACCCAGGTGGAAAATGGCAGGCAGGGGCAATACCGACAGGCCTCCACTGCACCAACTACAGAGCAGAGGTTGAAGCCCTGATCCATGCTGCAAATACCATCAGCAGCAAAACAGACCTTGACGGAGACTCCCAGGTAGTCTTCCTCACAGACGCACTCTCCATCTCGGAGGCAGCAACAGCAAGCAAACTGCCTCAACTCCTGAAAGCACTCCAAAACATCACATGCTTCAGGATTGTACTGCAGTGGATCCCCTCACACTATGGAATACATGGAAATGAGGAGGCGGACAGAATGGCAAAGCTGGGAGCTGAAGACCACCAAGAAGAGAACAGAGTCGCCCTTAGAGAAATGAACACCATGGTGAAGGCCCTGTACAGAACACCCCAATGGTCAGCTACCACCAACTGTCCAGACAAGAACAGGTGGTCATCTTCAGGCTGCGGACAGGGCACAATAGACTCAAACACCACATGCACAAGAGATTCAGACTTGTGCCATCCCCAAAGTGCTCCTGTGGAGAGGTCGACCAGATGGCTGAACACATTCTGCAGGAATGCAGGAACCACCGGCTGCTGCGAGAGGATGTTTGACCGGAACCAGCAAGCATTCAGGAAAAGCTGTACGGCAGGGTGGAATCTCTCCAGAAGACAGCCCATTTCATCCTTGACTCTAGAATCCAAGTGTAATGGTGTTCGAGAAGAAGAAGACTAGAACAGTTTAGAGTAAGCACAAATCAAGTCGTGTTGTCCCTATTTATTCGCCTCTTACGAATCGTATAGGGAGATGCGGTGGGTCAATTCTTACCCCGAACCCACAGGGGATGGGAAGCAGGGGGAATAGAGAACACAAAAAGTAATGCAACTTGTTAGCATAAACATGCTAGAGCAGCTCTCTGTATTCCATTCATGAACAAGATTGAGGCACATTTCCACTGTCATGGAATATCAGTGGCAGAGCAATTTCATCTCTGTTCTCCATATATTAAACTGGTGCTCTTACCATCTCATGATTTAATGAACAGTATGAACCGGAAAATCTTCAAACTTTACCAAATTAATACTATTTCAGCAGGATACAATGAAGTCGCTAAATCAAATAAGGAATCCTAAAAAGAGGAAAAGCTAGGGTTAAAGATATATCTTTAGTTTCTCTTCGGAAGTGAGACAAGTTATCTTTTATCACCTGATACTAGTGATTGAATTTGAAGCAATAACAAAAAGCCTAAAGACTTTCCAAATGTATTCTTTATTTCCATACATAAAAACTATGTACAGCAAGGCTTCTCATTCTGTCCTTTTGTTTTTAATCACTGATACAGAAATTTGTGACACAGCATTTCACAAAATACAGAAACTCTTCCAAGAATAGCTGAAAATGAACAAATCAATGCTCAATAGTTAATTATGCAAAGGAAGATGGAACTGTACGTCACTTGCAAAAACAGCAATAATGCTTTATGCATAGCATGTTTAAGTTTCTTTTTAATTCAAAATCCAGATGTTGTGTGTAGGATAATATCGAGGTAAGTTTATCAAATAAGTGTTTACAGTGAAAAGTGAATGTCTAACAACGTCACTTCCTCCTCTGCTAGTATGAATTACTCTACAAAAATATCTTCTTTTTTTTGTCCTACTTTAGATGACATGATCACAAGAGGCTGGATTCAAGGTGGATTTTCATAAATTCCCAAGAAACAGTAAGTAGGCAGTTATGATCTGTAACAATAACTTACACAGATTATATTGTCTTAGCATCATCACATCAGATCACTAACAACAATCTACAGTGGCTTGGTAACAAATCACCATCACCTATAAAACAGGTCCACATCTGAGCATTAAAAAAAAAAAAGATGATGAGATGGCAGTCATGACACATATGCACTCACCTACGTACACACACACACACGCATGCATGCATGCATGCACGCACACAAATAACCTAACATTCATTCCAGCTGCTCTATGCCAAAAACGGGATTCAGTCTTGCAGCATGGACTTGACACGCTCTCCACTGGTGATCATGCAGTAGACAGCTGCCAGTCCAAATCCCACAGCCCCTCCTCGTAGACACCGTTTCCATCCTCCTGTCAAACAGAAGGCATGTCTGGGGTACATTATACTTTCACTTGACATTGGTGAAAAAAGTTACTTACCCTATGGAACTCTATAATATATGAATAAATTAAATGTTTAAAAATTTCCTCATAAGGTATATTCCTTGAGCTAAAAAGACACCTGCATGCAAGACGTTATGGCGTTACGCACTGAAGAGTTATCTCCCTTGAAAAGTTCCACCCTTCCTAGGTACCATACACAGCAACATATTACGATGTTGAATTGCATTTGGCACATGGGTCTTTAGTTTGTAAACATGTAAGGAAGAATCTGTAAAAAGTTATTTCTCAAACCCCAATCTAGGCTCACGCATAGCAGGCATCTTTGTGTAAAACTGAATAGTCTTAAACTATTTTGTCATAATGAATAATAGCGAGCATCCAAGTCAAAACGAGGCTGAAGTTGCTGGAGCAGTTTTGGAGAAAATGCACGGCAAGCTTCCCAGAGAGCTAAGTCACAAATGTATTTCTATGTATAACAGCCACTACTGCTTAAGGTAAATGACCTGTAACTGAGGATAATACCACAAGTGCCACAGTACAACATATAGTGAGTGAAATTCTAGAACTGGTATGCAAAAGGAATTTTAACTGACCGGAGCACTTGTACAGAAAGCCAGTTGCGGTGCCTGCTGTGATGGTGTTCAGCTCATCATCAACTCCCCGTGTTTTCTGCAGTACCACTCCAAATATGCTGTACATCAGGGCTGCAGCAACAGAATACCATCTCTGCATCAGCAACTCAGTCAACAAGTCAAAGAGAGAGAGATACATGGGCATAACTCTCATCCTTTTGCTTCCAACAAGCAGGAGTTAACTCTTTAACACATCTTGATCTAAAATTAGAATTTAACCCCAAAAATGAAAGGAAGGCAGCAACAGGCACTGCTGGGGTAAACGGGAGAAGAAAAAAATTTACTCTAAAAACCACTTCTATAATATTTGAATAATTAATGTAATAATTTGTCAACATTCCAATTCAACAGAATTACATGAAAATTCATCTTGTCCACTAATATATTTTAAAAAATACTTTTTCTGTCTTCTGTCATTTCTTTGCAGGATATTATCCATGGCAAAATACTTCTTCCTTGCAATGAAGCTAATAACAGTGTTAAAACAAGAAGGGCAAAGCCCATACGACTCACATGCTTGACCTTGACCTTTATATGACCTTGACCTTCAGGTGACCTTCAAGGTCAAGGTCAAACAACTAAACCTACCAATGACATCATACACAAAGAAATGCTTTACACATTTTTCCTACCAAAATACATGTGACCTTGACCCAAGGTCAAGGTCATCCAAGGTCATGCAACACAAAGCTGTTAATTCAAGACATAGGAAGCACAATGGTGCTTATTGGCACTTTTTACCATGAGATATGGTCACTTTTAGTGGTTCACTACCCCATTTTGGTCACATTTCATAAGGGTCAAAGTGACCTTGACCTTGATGATATGTGACCAAATGTGTCTCATGATGAAAGTATAACATGTGCCCCACATAATTATTAAGTTTGAAACAGTTATCTTCCATAGTTCAGATTCAAGGTCACTTCAAAATATGTATACAATCCAACTTTGAAGAGCTCCTGTGACCTTGACCTTGAAGCAAGGTCAACCGAACTGGTATCAAAAGATAGGGCTTACTTTGCCCTATATACCATATATAGGTCAGGTATCCAATCTCAAAAACTTCAGAGAAAATTGAGAAAATGTGAAAAATGACTGTTTTTTAGACAACATTTATGGCCCCTGCGACCTTGACCTTGTAGCAAGGACAAGTAACTATGTATGTTTTTTGAGGCCTTGTCATCATACACCATCATGCCACATTTGGTATTGATAGACTTAATAGTCTCCGAGAAATATCCAACGTTAAAGTTTTCGGACGCCCGGACGGACGAAACGGGTGAGTACATAGACTCACTTTTGCTTCGCATGTGAGTCAAAAACATACTTGGTAGAATTTGCATCATGCAAAGAGCAGTGTCTGCCCCAGCATCTGAGAATGGCAAAGGATGGAGCCCATGTGCCAAGAAACAGGAGCATGCGAGAGGAAAAGCAACTCACCTAGGACACCCAGCGTCTGTGCAGAGGAAGCCCCCTGCTTGGTGATAAAATTCAGCATTCTGAAAATTCAAATCCATCATTAGTTTTAAAATGCATCAATTAAAGTAACAGTCTAAGGTCATACCTACACTTTCAAGGTTAGAATTTTGTTTTCAAAAGATCATTTACTTCTGAACCTTTCATAATCATGAAGGAAGATCTACCCCATTAAACCCTACTTTCCAAGTTGCCACACAAGTCTATTTAGTGACAACATGCTCCCCCTTACAGCAGAAAGCCAGGAGACAGTAATACATGGCTATGCCTGCCCTAAACCAAGCCTGAAAGTTTATGACCTGCCAACCCACCATCATGCCAAAGAGTAGCATCCAGAGCTTTTTGGAGTAGCATTTAAGAAATAGGCGTAGCGGGGGGGGGGGAAGAGAGATAAGTCTGTGAAGGTGCGAAGCGCTCAACCGACGGCGTGGAACCGGGGGGGGGGGGGGGGGGGGGGAGAGATAAGGCTGTGAAGGCGGCACCAAGCGCTGAACCGACGCCGTAAAAGCCGGGGGGGGGGGCGAATTCTACGTGATGGTCAAAAGTTCAAGCACGCGGAAAAATCGTAGTTTTTCCTGACGATCGTAGCATCGCAGCAAGCATGTCGAAAGCGTAGCATGCTACGCCTAAATCGTAGTACTTGGCAGGTCTGTACAAGGCAGTGTCAATGCACCTCTCAGACTAACACTATCATGAGATATGTCTATGCTGCATTCTTCAAAACTAGTCTAACTTCATCCTGATACATATGATAATATACATTTATTCCCATGAAGTAGAAAAACACTGTAGGTTGTCATTCCTATCCTGGATGAAAGTATGCTTCAAACTAGTTCCTCAAAGCTCAGCCAAATGAAAAATTACTCGTCAGCCAAATGAAAAATTAATCGTATCACCACTGCAGTGCTTGAACAAGAACAGCAAAGACAGAGGAAAACCTCACAGTTTCAGTTTCCTTTTAGGAATTTAGTAAAGGCATTGAAAATGAAGGAGAAAACACAACTCAAAGCACTTACTGTGTTCGTCTGACAGATCCAGAGAGCTGTGCCGCCTTTGTCTCCTTGTAGCCCATGTACAGCCCATTCACCCCTCCAAAGGCAGCCCCTGCAAATACCACAGGTAGTCAGTGTCTAATCTACTTTGCCTTTCCTAGAGCAATACTACATTGACGTACATTTTTGTTATTGGTTTCCTTGTAAAATCCACTCAAAAGCCTCCTTAGTTATATCACTTGCTGCTTTCTATACATTTGAGCATGTCTACCTCATTTACACCACTAACAATTCTGGTTCCATTTATTTACTGTTTGAAGTTCCTAAAACAGAGCCAGACACTCTGTGCAGGACAGACAGAAAAAGTTTCCCACCTCAGGCGAGGAAGGAACCCTCAACCTCCCAGCTGAAAGTTCAAGTACAAAATTCTGCTTCTACTTTATTACTGCTGAAATATTCTGAAGTACCACTGGATTCAATCTCAACAAAAATGTGCACACACAGAATCATGCAGTCAATGAACTAAATAGAATCAAAGGAAGGAGATGATATGACATGCACATGTGTAAAATTATAACTTCCAATAGAGTAAAAAGTACAGAACACACTACATCCATTCAGGGAAACAGCCATTTCATAAACCTGACAGCAGACTGCCAATTCACAAATATTTAGCAACAATAGCCATTGACACTGTTTTTCAAATAAAAAATGTCTTGTATCTTCAATTGAATGTATTGAGTATGTCATTTAATACAACATATTCAATAATTCCATATATTTAAAGGGACAACTCATCTCATCACAATGCAAATGAAGAACTGCAAGTACTTTTCTTTACCACAAGGCCACGTACCAGCAAAGACGGATCCACCAATTTGAGAGAAGGAGAGTTCCAGCCGTCCCCGATGCCTGCTGGCTCCCTCAGGCATGATGAACTGCGAGTCTCCCTGCAATGGGCACAGCAATATATTTCAATACCCTGGTCACCAAAATCTCATGGTTGCTCATGACTCCTGGTCACTCAAGACTGCTGGTCACTCAAGACTGCTGGTCACTCAAGACTGCTGGTCACTCAAGACTGCTGTTACTCATGACTCCTGGTCACTCAAGACTCCTGGTCTTCTGGTCACTCAAGACTGCTGGTCACTCAAGACTGCTGGTCACTCAAGACTGCTGGTCACTCAAGGCTCCTGGTCACTCAACTGTCAGTCTGCCAGCTTCTTTTCTGATTTAATCAAATTAATGCACTGTGACATACTTCAGCATTCCCACAACACCGTTACCTCAGAAGAAAATATACAAATAACATCAAAGTTTTTTCCTTTGAAAATAACTATGACTGACCGACTTCAACTTTCAGCCGAAATAAAATATTATTCATCAGCTAATTGCAAAACCCACATAGTTTTACAGGTGGACAGTCTTAGGACATCGGAAATGTTTCACTCTCTGCAACAAAATAGTGAGCCAAATAAGTTTAAAGTTGCAGACTTTCATTAAACAGATGTATTCACAGGAGCGTATTGATTCAGTCATCGAACACAGAAAAGAAAGGCCACAGAAACCACTATATCTGAAGTGTTCATGCATGGTAAAAGTTTCATTCCATGTTGTATATCACAGGAAAAAATCCAGGCATGGCATACATAAACATTTCATATAGTACAGATTGGTATTGTTGACTACCTGTATTAGTAAAGCCTGTGTATACTAAAGAATACTTATGCCCCTACTCCTCATGCTGTAGGTTCAGGCTGGAACTGACAAAATGTCTGAGGTCAGCAACCAACTGGACCACTTCAGTATTCAACTACACAATTGCTTCTCATTGGTATGATTAGATGTTAGAAATCCATTCAATATCATATGATGTATCAAATGTATGAGTACATGTAATATCAACTTCTAATTGCTCATCCACGTTACATAACATACCACTTACAGTGCTGATGAAGTTTGGGTCAAAGTTGAGGAATGGTGACATCACAGACCCTGCAGCCCCAGCAGATACTGCAGAAAAAAAGAGAGACCCATTATTATTCAGTCATCAAATTGAAAGCTCTACCAGTTCTATTTCAACACATAACCATTGTAAAACATCTATGCATAAGCATCTACACATGCATACTTACAGTTCTAAATATAAAGCATTAAAATAGTAATAATGACATTTTGCTCAGTACTTAGATAAGTAGGAGAGAGAGAGAGAGAGAGAGAGAGAGAGAGAGAGAGAGAGAGAGAGAGAGAGAGAGAGAGAGAGAGAGAGAGAGAGAGAGAGAGAGAGAGAGAGTGAGTGAGTGAGTGAGTGAGTGAGTGAGTGAGTGGGTGGGTGGGTGGGTGGGTGGGTGGGTGGGTGAGTGAGTGAGTGTGTGTGAGAGAGTGAGAATGTGAGTGAGTGTGAGTGTGTGTGTGTGTGCATGTGTGCGTGCGTGCGTGCTTATCCACCAAACTTTGCGTGGATTTTCATTATTCAATAACTGTAAATATCTGCTGATCTAGATGATGATGATGATGATGATGTCCACTTGTATGGCGCACATATCCATGCTGGCAGCATGCTCAAGGCACAGGAGATTGGGGGGAAGGGAGAAAAAGTTAACAAAAACAGAGACTGGTGCACACCCTTTCAGTCAGGTATGTCCTTTCCTAACACAGACATCGTTAAACTTAAAGTAGTATGCTCGTACATGATGTTATAATTATTTAGTTATCCCTCCAGGTTTACTGGAGGTCCTACAGACTTTATCTGTATGTGTGTGTGTGTGTGTGTGTGTGTGTGTGTGTGTGTGTGTGTGTGTGTGTGTGTGTGTGTGTGTGTGTGTGTGTGTGTGTGTGTGTGTCTGTCCCGACTCCACGGCTGATTTCTCAAAAACTACTGGACGGATTTCCTAGACATTTTGCACACTAACTGGAAGTTAGGTCCGATTGAATGTATCAAATTTTCAGAATCAAGGCTTGAAGAGAAAGTGGTTTTTTAAGGTCGTACACTCGACATTGCCTCCCCAAATACTCCATTCATGGAATGGCCAAATTGCGAAATGTGTGATGTCATCAACAACGTGATGTCATTTGCGAGTAGGGTTTTGAAGATAATGAATTTCGAGAACATTGGTGAAAGGATAAAGAAGGATTTTTTACGATGCAAGTAGTCAATTGATCATGATGGAATGGCGACCCACTCCACAGCTGTATCTCGCATGGTTACAGTTGCAGGCGCCAAAATGGCTTCCGAATGAACGCAGACTAACTGGTTGCATTGTATTCCAAACAGCATTTGTGTCTCATTTTTGCCAGACAGTGAGAAGATTTCTCAGACTGTGATAGACAGGGGTATGAATAAATACTACTCATTGCCCTCCATGTTCGCAGGGCTAAAAAATTTTTTTCGTTGTTTCCAACGACCTGCTCAGTTTACATAAGGTCAGTTTATGATTGCTTGTATTATAAAGCAGATAACATCTTTTCAATGTTGCACTAGTCTTGTCGTGTTGGTGCCTAAGTTAGTGATTTTGAGTGCACACTGTTAGTTCATTTCGATTTGTCTCCGCCATATGCTTTGCGCTGTGTCCCGCTCGTTGAGTTTAATGTACTTGGGTGGCGTAGTCAGTAGTGGATAGCACTTTCAGTAATGTTCACGCTACCAGCGGAGATTGTGTCAAATAAATGAAAACTGCTTATTAATTTCAAATTATTTTTAAATATGGAAATACGTTGAAAGCAAGTATTTAGTTCCCCTTTTTGTTTGCTGTATTTTCAGTTTTTCACCACTACAGCACTACGACATGTATGCAAGATGACTATAGCGTCCATGCCGTTCTGCACTTAAATTATCTGACCCAGATTATTGGTGCGACGAGCTTGTATGATGTGCTCGGTGACACTCTCTGTATTCTCATCCCGTATATATGTTGAGAACAAAGGCAGAACACATACTGTAAACATGGCAATAGTCTGGCATAGTTGTGCGGTGAAAGAGAGAAAACGAGTGTCGTGAAATCGAAATTCAGGACAGTGTAATATTTGTTAATATTCACAAATTCACATTGATACAAGTGGCTCGAAATAAATCTTTCGCACAGCAGCCATAATAAAGTAAAGAGAAAAAACCACCACCACACAGAGAGAGAAAAAAGGACATACAACTGAATGATGCAGCCGTCATAAGAAACGGTGACAGATATGAGATCTGGAATGGAAGATGGGGGGTAATTGGGGGGAAAAAAAGAGGGGGGGGGGGGGCTAGTGTGAGGGAGGGCGAAATGCGTTTTTCCCGTTTAGTGTGAGTGAGTGTGTGTGTGTGTGTGTGTGTGTGTGTGTGTGTGTGTGTGTGTGTGTGTGTGAGAGAGTGCGCGCGTGCATGCTGAGGGGGTCGGGGGTGGCGATGGGTAGGGTGGGGAATGGGGTGGGGGAAGCAGATGCAAAAGCAGAAAACTTCCATCTGTTCAAGACTTGATGTCAAGCTTTGGATATACTCCTGTGATCCTGTACACAAAGTGAAAGCCGTGTGTGACTTACTTCAAAAGCTACAGTGGCACTACAGACATCCTGTTATCCCTCCAGGTTTACTGAAGGTCCTACAGACTTTATTGTGTTTTTTTAATGCCAAAACCTGGAGGTTCAGCGCCAGCGGTTTTTATTATTACCGAGGTGTATACTGTATTAGACATAATTTTCAGTTCTTGAATACTGCACGCCGCCAACATGTTCACGGTGTTGCGTGTGTTGGCATCCGTCAGTCTCGTGAGACTATGGAGTGTGCGCCAGGTTTGGTCAGTCCGGGGATGAGCGGCAGCGTGCTCTGTGGCTGTAGAGCCCGATCCTTGAGCCGCATGCTCTGTTGCACTTGTCGCAAGTGAAGTCTTGGCGTGGCACTGTAGATGCCGTAGCGTCACGGTGTTGCATAGCAACGGTATCTTACTCATCTTAATTACAAAACCTCCTACTGCAACGTAACCCACAAAGAGGACCGCCATCCATCTTCTGTCCTTGAAATGCTGAAACAACTGTCATCTCCATTGCTTCAGCCGAAGAGAGTTCCTCGGTTCGGAAAAGAAAAGACAATCAAGACAAGAGGACAACGAGTAGCAGAGGTCAAACACATTTTACAAACCTGGGACATTCATTGAGGGATCATTTGAAGAATATGGCGTGAAGAAACTAGGTCTACTGCTCTTCTTTTCGCTTTCCATTGTTCAAGATCAACGAAATCCCGAGTTTCCGAGTTCGAACTGGATGAATCTCACGTAACTCACATGTGCCTCTACCGGAAGATTAGTTTGCGCATGGCCGTGACCTTAGGGGAATCCAATCGTAATTTTCCGAATACTCATTAAAATAAAGCATCTCTCACATTTTTTACAAATAATTCCTGAATTGAAAAACTTACCATTTTAATTTTGATATCAATATATAGTAAATATTTTTAATCTCACCTTGTAAGAGAAAACTAGTAACTTAATTCTCGTACCACATCCGGTTTCGTCAACATGTGGTCGAAGTAAACTTGTGTTTGTGCGGGAAGTCGATTCTGCATTGTAAGTTGCTATTTGTCGGGTCAGTAGTTATGCGCGTCAGAATCAATCCAATTGGAAATAGAGCGCCTATGTATCATTGCTTTCAACATTTATTTAGGCTGTATGTTTTGTGCTCGTCGGACCTGCGCAACACACAGCACCCCACGGCACAACCTTCGAACATAGAATAGATGAGGCCATCCATAATTGTACGGTGTAGTCGACTACATTGTATATGGCCTCATCTGTTATCTTCTCATTTAGCAAACCAACGTGCTGATTACCAATAGATTTATATTTCCTTTCTGTTGCAGGCATCATGTCCGACAAACAGCCTGATAATAGCATGAGCTTGCCACACGTGTCGGTCAGTGATACAGTCACAGTGGACACCGACCAACGACAAAGTATGGCTGAAGTCCCAACAGCGGATGCTAGTCCTCGTGCTGGGGAGCCCAATGAAGTTACCCCACAATTACCAGGAGCAACTATCCCAACTGAAGAAGTTCAGAATCCAGTGGAAACCTCAGCCATAGCCAGCATTGCTACGGCATATGGGGATGACTCCAGCAATGGTGAAGAGGAAAAAGATTGTGTGGTCAGGGAGCCTAGACCCATAGCCATAGATTCCATCCATGCGCATGGTGAAGTGACAGTCAGCCCCAAACCACCATGGAAGTCGGAAACAGACATTGAGATGCTTGACCAGGAAGGACAGT
>JAWQFJ010016370.1:30000-40000 GCA_034096865.1 Theodoxus fluviatilis | reverse complement strand
TATCAAAGACAGCACGATCTTTCATCCTGTTTGATCTTTGAGTCTGAAACTGCTTGATTTATGGTGTTTAAGAACCTGGAAACATGGATACCTGCAATTGGCCTTCTGGAGCAGGGGTCAAAGATTGTGTGATGCAGGTCAAAAACTAAAGTTAGACATTTATGGAAAAGTTATGCAGGATTTACATACATGCACATTGACAGAGCATCATTATGAAGCATTTACTCATATAGTAATAGATTTGATTTGGACTGCATTATCTCTCAGTTCGTGTTGAATGTGTTGTTTGTTCCAACTGTGGTGTAAGCTTTTCTTTCTTTCTTTTTTTCCATTCAGGATTTGCCTCCCATCCAGGAATTGTCCATCACTGTCTCGGAGAATGAGAAGATGTTATTTTTGGGCACTGTTTCCTGTATCATTGAAGAACTTGGTGAGCAGAATGTTTTTCGCTGCTGCTTACACAAGTTTAAAGTGCTTGTGCTAGGTGCCAGGTGCAGGTTTGCATTGAATTGTGCACCACTTGACTTGTCTCCAAGACTGTGCGTTTCGTCTCAGTAGTATTTTGCATAGGAAGAGGAGAGCACACGTGATGTCTAAGTAATGAAATAGATACACGCAATACAAATATTTTCTACTGCTGTGGAGAAGCAAAGCTGTTTGAAACAGGAATGATCATTTCCAAAACTCTGACAGTTTTAAGTATTGGATGTATGAAGACTGCCTTGTGCCATGCAGGCAAGACATGAATTTATGGATAGCATTTCGGGTGCTAACTGAAAGGTCGCGGGTTCAGTCCCCTCCTGTGGCCCTGTCTGTCCCACGCTTTGTTTCAGCTCTGTATGTTAAACATTAAACTGGATACAAATGGGGAGAAGTAAGAATTTGAATTGAGGGAGTTGTATTTTCTTCTAAATTGTTCAGGAGTGCAAGTTGTATGAGTAACAGGCACAGATAGTGGGTCTATATTTACTCTGCCATGGTTTATATTGTAGACACTTACAATGAGTGGATGCTTTTCATTCATTATATATGTACACCTGTGTAGGAATGCAGATAACACATGGTCCATTACATGGGGTGAGCAATTTTTAATTGTACACCGTTGATGTTGCCATCTCAAAAAGGGATTGTCAAAGGAGTTAAACATGATTTGAACAGCGTAGTCTGACAAGGGGGAAATGATTGCCACTGATCAGTTGTGAAAGAGAAGTGGAAGGAGTCCATTTAACCTTGTAGATGATTTTACATGACACCATACCACTTTTAAAATCTTGTATAGCATTGTTGACTCATACTTTCCTTTGGAACCAGTCTCTGTTATTTACTTCTAGTGGTGGTGGAGACAGATGGGAAGATGCCAGCTCTGGACCAGGACAGCATCCTGTTCCTTGAGGACAGAGTCCCTATGGGGCCGGTAGGTTGCAGATCTGCTGTTGTGGAGACATTGTACAGTAGTCCCTGTGACGAGTAGATCCCCAATGAGCCGACACCTGTCATGTACGGACATGGCCTCTTCGCATGGATCGGTTTTATTCTCAAAATAACCTGTGGCAGGTGGACACCTGCAAAAAAGGGGTTATGGCAGAGTTTCCTAGAGGCTGCTGTCTTGTTTGGGAAAGCCTGAGTGCCCCACTATGGACAGGATCCACAAGCAAGGAGATTGGGGATAGAGCGAGACAAAGGCTTATTATCCTTAACATTTACTGTGAGACAATTAATCAAAGACTGTCAGGTTGTAAAAAATGTCTGGGGGAAAAGTTCTTCACCCTTTAACCCTTTCGTGTTCACATGGTGATAGTAAGATAGCTAGGCTTCTACAATTTGGATCCGATTTGCTCTACAACTGTTTGAAGACAACTGTGTCAGTTTCCCATCATCTGGGAGCTAATTATCATCCAAGACTTGTAATACCATCTCAAAGGAACATTCTAGAATGGACCCATGATGCCTGTTCCTTTACATGTAGCTGGACCTCAGTTGATGGGTAACACGTGTGGAACCAATGTACCCTCTCCCTGCCGACTTTACGGATTTTTAATAACTTAACTCATGAGTGTCTGAACGAATTTCAGCCTCTGAACTTGAAAGGGTTAACAAGTCAAACAGGTGGCTCTTCTTGTTCTCCTTATGCATATCACTGCATTCAATGCTCAACGGCCTTTGGCATTACCCCCGAGATGGCTGAGATGGAAGTAGCCTCCAGTCTAAGAAAAGTTTTAACCTTGGAAGATAGATCATCCATTCTCAAAAAGCTATATTGTTTGTCTTTGTTTTTAAGTCAATCAGTTGTTTCAATGACGTGTTCTATCATGATCATCAAATCCCTCTGATTATGGGGACATCTGTCATGGAGGGACACCTTTGGAGTCCCCAAGGGTGTCCGCTCGTCACAGGGACTACTGTATTAGGAGTTCAGCCCTGGCCTCCACAAGAGAGCCTCTACTCTATCAAGGAGCTGCTGTAGAGAAAAGGGAATGAGCTGTCCATCTCTCCACCTTTGTTTTCGTGCTTCAAGGACTTTTGTCTAAATGCCTACATCATCAGTATGCACTTTGGTAGATGAAAGATTATTAATAAACCCAGATTTCTCCTATCCCAGAGATAGAACCATGGCTTATCTTCAAACTCCAAGGTATGCTCGCCCAATCCTTGTCTGTCTAGAGACAGGATTTCAACAAACAAGTAGAGGCTGAGGGGCTGAATATATGCAAACATGCAAGTCACAAGGGGAGAGCACTGGAATGTGGGCTGCCCGGAGCCTTTGATCTAAAAATATATATTATTTAGATGGGATGGAGCTAAAGCTACTGTAGTACTACCATTTGTTTGCTTTGGTACGTCACAGTTGCACACAGTTGTTGATGAAACCAAGTCTGCATATGTATAGGTGGTCTATCACTCAAGGAGTAGGAGCACATCAGAAGTCTAAAAATCGATTCTGACAGCTTTGGTAGACTGACCCTCCGTCAAACTTCAGGGAAGTGATGACAGTGGACTGAAAAATTACCTAGTACATGTTTCCAGCATCACCTTGATGGGAATCGTCAATGTCTTCCCATAGGTATTCGAAATCTTCGGACCAGTGGCACAGCCACTGTACAGCATTCGGTTCAACTCCGCCAGCGAAATAGAAACGAAAGGCATCACCAAGGGCTCCAGGGTCTACTTTACCCCTGAGAGAGGCGACCTCCTCCACCTCGTCAATGTGACAGAGCTCAAGAAGTAAGGCATTGCCCTCTGTGCATGTACTTGAATGCATTTATTTGTATTCATGTGTGCAGGTCCTCTCTGCACATGTGTGTGTGTGTCTGTAAATGTGCACATGTGAGTGTATGTGTGTCTGCAAATGTGCACATGTGAGTGTATGTGTGCCTGAATTTAAGAGAGAGAGAATTTTTTAATATAAAGGTAGCTCAGGATAGAAGAGAGTTGATTTATGACATGTTAATCAAGGTGCAAATATTGTTTTGTGGTCATGCAGGCCAACTGAACACACAAGCATGGAGTCCAATGTGCCCAAGATAGATGAAATTCAGTTTTGTTTTTCATTCCACTTCTGATTTTGAAGTAATATTCTGTGTAAAACTGACTTTTCATTGTTATTTCCAATTGTTTTAGGTTGAAAGGTTCCGATGCTTCTTGGGAAAACAACAATGAGCCTCCTCCTAAGGTGACCTGCATGTTGCTTTTGTTCACTTTTTCTCCCTGGGTAAAGAAGTGGGTTGAAGTGAATTGTTCATATGTTGCTACAGATATCAGTGTAGGTTCCTGTGTTTAGTTAAGTTGTACTGGTTTCAAATGCTGCTTTGTGACAGAAAATTGTATGCAAAAGGCTCATTTATAGATCACATGGCATAGATAAGTTACTGAAAATGTATTAAAAATTTTCATTCAGCTTGTATTCTGTGGAAGTTTGACAATACACAGGCATGCCCTGCAAACTGGGAAAAAATGTTGTTTAAAAGTGTGAGTAACTGTATAATTGTGAAAGCAGTTTGTGTGTTGCATTTTCTGTTGATGGAACTAACTTGGACTTAAAATATCAAACTTGAAAAAATATACTTATTGGTTGAAAATTCCATGTTTGTTTGGGTTCTTAATCTCCTGTATACTATTTGCCGAAGAAAGTTGTGCAAAGACAATGTTATCTCTCTCTCTCTATGTTTACTGACTTTGCGTTGCTTACGAAACTTTTGAAGTATCAGTTGTATTCTGGCAAATTGCCAGAGTCCTCATTGTGCGTCTACATCTCTTCAGTTCCTGGATTACTCTGATGATGAGGAGGAGAAGATGGCAAGGAGGAAGAAAAGGGGGGAAGATCCAAGCAACAAAGGGCAGTCTGCTCAGGTTGCTGGAAAGAGGGCTAACAGGTAGGATGACTAAAACTGCCCTATACAGTAGTGTGGATGTAGCTTTTCTGGAAATCCATTAGAGACTATTTCTTGTCACACTTTGGAAAGCTGACCGGCTTTGTCATTCATTTTACCCTCTTCCAATGTATTGATCATATGTGAACACTAGTAATGCTCATATTCCTAGCCACTCAATGAATCAACTTAATTGCGAGTTGCTTAATTCTATCCATTACCCTGGTAGTCATGGTAAATGCCACAAGGTCACAACTGGGCCAAGCCCACTAGGGTTCAATTACTCATTTCCAGACTTGGCATTTATTGCGAGGGTTTAGTGTTTTGTAATGAATATAGGTAAATGTAGCATACAATTTATGCTTGAATTATATCACCTTGTTTTCAGGCAGCAAGGAAAAATGTCACCCTCCAGCTCAGAGAGTGACGGCAGTGCTCGGGACAGTGAGTATCAAGGACTCCTCATGTATTCTATCAAAATGCTGGACTGCAAGTTTCAAGCTGTTGTTGGGAGTTAGATGTTTCATGAGTATCTATAACTTCTCTTGCAGTAATCCCCCTGTGGGTTCGAGGTAAGAATTGACCCACCACGTCTCCCTACGAGATTCGTAAGAGACATCTAACTAGGGACACCGTGACTTGCTTTGTGTTCACTCTAAACTGCTGTAGAGATTTTCATGGTGAATGGCCTTACATAGCCTACAAAGGCTGATAGGCCGCAAAACACCCTCCCTCTTGCAGTAACTTGTGATGCCAGAGGAGTTAAAAGTTTGGTAATGATGAGTGTGGTTGAGTACATCAGTAATCACAAGGTATGACAGGCAAACTCATGCATTCAGGACCATTTTTAATGATGTGTGTGTGTGTGTGTGTGTGTGTGTGTGTATTTCTGTTCATTAAGCTGCTGCCAATGTCCATGTCTTACAAGTATTTTTTAAAGTTGTTAAACTTCTATCACAAGCTGGTCCTACTGAGCTATGTGATACTACTTGGCTACTATTATGGGATTCTTTGGTCTCTTCCTGGAGCTCTTTTCTCATTGGTTGGTTGATGGCTGTGCTGCTGCTGTGTCACAGGCAAATAGACCACTTTCTATTTGAGGCAGCAAGCTTTTTCTTATGCATGCATGATCTGCTTGCTGCTTTGTAGTGTCATGTGCATTGGGCGTTATAATATTTTCCGTGTTCTTTCCCTCGTGTCAGCCTCTGTTCTGTCTCCATTTTCAGAGACGCAAAGCTTTAGTGGTCCACACTGGCCACCCAGGCAACCCAACCCTCGGCATGGATCGTCCCAGCCTAGGTTTAGTGGCCCCCCCCAACCAAGGCAGCCTCATAGTAGACCCAGAGCAGCAATGGGGTGCCAGCCGTGGCAGGGGTCCTTCCAGCCCAGGAATCCCCCTGGTCCCAGGTTTCCTTCTTCTCAGTTCCAGCCTCCCCCCCTGCCTGGCAATGTCCCTCCTCACCACCACGTAGGACCTTACCGTGGCTACAGCAGTGACCCAAACCAGCAGTGGAGATTCCAGGGGCAACCGCAGTTTCCAGGGATGCCTGGAAACCAGTTCACATTTCAAGGACAGAATGCCTTTGCCGCACCAGTCCAGTGGAGCAGCCCAGGCAGTGCGGGTCACCAGCCCCAAGCCTTCAGACCTGCATTCAACCCTCCTACATTCATGCATCCACATTACCCTGGATATCCTCCCTATTAGCTTTCTCCCCACCATGAAACATATTTGTCATTGTTGTGTATTTGGAAGTGGTAGTGAATAGCCTGTAAACAAACATTAAAGCTACCACTGGGTGTCTTTGCATGTGCAAAGCAGGTGAAAAAAGCAAGACATTTCTTCAGTGCTTACCATCGGGAGTGGCTGTACAGCAGAGGTTTGTCACCCCTCTCATTTTCCATGGCCCTGCACCTGTAAATGCTGTGAACTATTAACCCTTATCCTGGTTAGCGCGGCATTTGCCGCGCTAGCCCTTGTGGTCCGCCACTGGTTAGCGCGGCATATGTCGTTTCTGACACCACGTGCGTTGTTGCTCTCTCCAAGTACAAGCCTATCATATAACTCTACGTTTACTGACTCCAGTTCATGCAGAAGAGGTTTCTCTACAGTCTACAGCTTGGCCAATCAACGATCGGGGTGGTTTTATGTGCGTTATAGCAGAAATTATGGTCTATCCCGTACGAATTGAAGCGGAAGCTCGAGTCAGCATGTCGCGATCGCGAAATCTGTTCGAAGACTTTAATCCTTCAGCTGCCGAAGATGAAGATGATGAGGAAACTTTGGATGAAATAATCAGGCAAGCTGTAATTAGTTCTAGAATGCCGATCTCTCAAGCTGCGAGTGATCGAGAGGTAGGAGAAGAGGGGTGGATGCGAACAGTTGATGAGCCGCTAATCGCGTCATTCACCGGTGAGTTGAAACTTCTCGCGGAGATCAACTCTTGACGCTGAGCTAATTGACTTTTTCAATCTATTCCTGGATGATACAGTTTTTGATTTGCTTGTGGAGAAAACAAACTTGTATGCTGAGAGGAAACTAACTGGAAAGCAACGATCGAGCCGTCTCCTCATTCGCGATTGTTACGCTGGTCGCCTGTCAGCTGTGACGAAATGTAAACATTCCTTGCTCTCGTGATCCTCATGGGTATCGTTGTGAAATCGTTCATCCCAGCATATTGGAGCACAGATGAAGTCGATGCCACTCTGTTTTTTGGTCAGACAATGTCGCTCACACGTTTCCAAGGAATACTGAGCAACCTGCACTTGGCAGACAACGTGCTCGACGACAAGACTAATCCGTTGTTCAAAATACGGCCATGTAGATAACTCTTCCAGATAGCAGAACTAGGTGGACATGTGTAGGAGACAAACTTTACTGCAGACTGTTTTCATGCTGAATTATCCACATATTGATGCTATTCAGTTTCTACATTTGCAATAATATGAAGAATATTGCATAAGAGATGGAAGAGTATAGGTAATCAGAATTACTTCATTTTGCCTCTCTAATACATGGCTCATCGAATTTGCATTGTAATTTAAAAAGTGCATTTTTGGTCAAAGAGAATGATACATTAGTATGCACAGATGATAAAGCAAACATCCAGTAGGGTTTATAGGGTATTTACCCACTATTGCATAGTGATTTACCAGTTTTATTTCTCCAGGAGTGAAAAACACACAAATGTTTACCATTTAAAATTTGACAAAAAAATCAGGATTTGAATAAAGACTATAAACTGCACACCTAAATATTGTTCATTCAATTTCAAGCATTTTGTGTTTTTATTTTATGTGTCTATCTGTAACGGTTCATCAGCAATCTCAAAGTTAATGAAAGGTGTGCGTGTTGCTCAATTTGCTTGTGTTTTAGCACCACTGGCAGCCCATAACGTCACCGTTTTAGCACCAGGATAAGGGTTAAGTGATGGTTTTAGTAGACTTTCCCATTCCCCATCAAGGTTCCACAGTGCCTCACATCCCTCCTATTGTGTCCCCTAATTGCCCTGTAAAGTTAGAAATCAACTACAGCAGATGTTCATATCTCACTTGTGAAGATTTTCAAACGATTAGTGGAGGATGCCGGAAAGCATTACTGGTTGGGAGAGGGGGAGCCCGTAAAAATCAACTGTTCAGTGTTGGCGGCATGAATGTACGTTCAAGTGAAACTCTGAATATGAGGTATGAATAAGACATGAAATGTAAAGCAGCTTTGAGACTAAACTGATCTTCTGTGATGACTCTCTTTCGGTTGTCAGATTGATGTGTACTTCTGTGTACTTTATCCAGCACTAGTTCAGAAAGGCAAGCCATGCTCTGCTGGATATTCAGTGGCTGTCTTTGTTCTGTGCTCAGAAACATTAGCAGTTATTGCAGAATTTTCTCAGTTGAGAATTGTCCTTTAGGCCAGTAAGTGCTTAAAAAAGGACTACAGCATACACGTTGCCAAAGCATGCAGGTGTGTTCAATGCACACATTGCACATGTATGTAATTGTACATAGGAGGAAACTAAGAAATGCATCAGATCCAAGGGCTATTTGAAGCCTCATTTTTAAACAAAGTGATAGAATATCAGTTAGATACAATTTTGTTGACTGTATTGCAGGTACCATTTTCTGGAGCCATTTGAAATTTGTACACAAGACATGCAGATATCGACCATTTTCTGTCTTTAATGAATCTCCCAAAACGTAATTTGTCAAAATGTGAATTCAACCCTACGACAAAGCATCAGTTGTTACAAGTTTACCGTTTTAACAGAACTGATGTATGTGTCGTCATGTTTTTACTGCCTCATGTACTCCACTGATTCAGCGTTGTTCCCACCTGCCATGTTAGAGTGTGGAGGTTTTCAGTGCATAATGAAGTTGACATGGCTTACTGAATAGTGTGCGTGCATGTATGTGTGTGTGTGTATATATCCCTTTTGAAATGTGATGTCATAATGTTAATCATCTGACTTGGCAGTCCAAAATCATGTTCATTCTCCGTTTTATAAAGAGCAGTTTCTCCCCAGCAATCTGAAACTGTCCTTGATGCTCACTCCATTAAAACTTGCATTGGAAACAAAAAGATGTTGCTCTTCTGATTACTAGCTAGCTTTGCTTCAGTTCTTAGACTTGAAGGGGATGAAATAGACAATACAATACATTGCTTTGTTGTTTTGCACAATGAAGGCCATGGTTGATTCTCTACTCTCCTTCCTGTGTCATCTCTGCTGTTGTGGCAATGATATTGTGCATCATAGTAGAACTGCCAGACTGATGATGGGCAGTGCTTGTGACCCTGAAATCACCAATGAATTCAATCTCAAAATGACTTCAAGACCCCCTTTTGATGGAGACCTAGAAGGGGGTGCTGAAAAGTCTTGGCCCTACCAACAGCCCTGAATCTGAGCATTCTTTTGCCTCTGTGGCTGAAAAGAGTTAATCCATTTTGTAAAGTGCCAATTTGCAGAATCAGAACACTAAGTTTTGACTTTGTTTCATATCATTGAATGAATCATGTCAATGAAAAGTGTGGAACTCCAAACCATAATGAAGTACCAAATCCTTCAAAAGAAAACCCCAAAGGAAATGCATGAATGTATTATGCAAACATTGAGTGACAAGTGCCCATCATACTCAACTGTGAAGAAGTAGTGTGCAAACTTTCAGCATGGAGATTTTGAGTCTGAAGGTGCAGCAAGGTCTGTCAACTCCTGGAATTTTTTATGTCCATGACCTAATTTTGGCAGATCGGCAAATATCCACTAAAGCAATTGCTGTGACATGACAGATATCCACTAAAGCAATTGCTGTGACATGACGGATATCCAGGGAACATGTTAGGTTTATTGCTGTGACATGACAGATATCCAGGGAACATGTTAGCTTTATTATTCATGAGCAGCTGGGTATGCAGAAGCTGTTGGCCAAGTGCGTTCCTAAATGTTGGAATGCCATCAAGAAACTACATCGAATGGACACCTCCAAGTTGATTTTCAGCAAGCTGGGGCCTATTTTTTAAATGGCTAGTTGCTGATGATATAACTTGGATATACCACTATGATCCCGAGACCAAACAACAGTCCATGCAATGGTGGCACTCAAGTTCTGCAAGACCAAAAGAAAATCAAGACCCAAAAGTCAGC
>JAWQFJ010016370.1:20000-25000 GCA_034096865.1 Theodoxus fluviatilis | reverse complement strand
CCCCCCCCCCCCTCCTTCCCAAGCTTTTTACTAACTATACTGTCTCTGCTACCAAGCAAAGTGTGCCGATATCCGATGAGGTGGGAAGTAGATCAACATATTTTACCAACCCCCCCCCCCCCCCCCCCCCCCCCCCCCCCCAACCCCCGGCTGCCACGGTGGTTTTTTTTTTTTTTTTTTTTTTTTTGGGGGGGGGGGTGCTCGAGCACCCCCAGCACCCCCCCTAGATCCGGCCCTGTTACGTGATCAATGACCTTCAAAGCTGATAGTGATAGGCCTTCAATGACCATCATCCATCCACGAGTTAACTGTGCTTGAAAGAGTGACCTCCCCTGAAAATGGCGTCTGTATGACACGAAGCAAATTCGCGTTCACTTCTTTTAGGTTGATCAGCTCTCTGAATAACTGACGACAAGCTTCCGAATAAGCCGCAAAGGGCAGTGGGTCACGTGTCTCTTTCTCATCTTATTGTCAACGATGTCGTGGGGTGCTCCACAAGGATACGTACGTATCTTCTTCCTGCTGTTTACATCGTCAGTCCGGCTAAACTTAGCTTTCGATATCTGAGCAATAGCTGTCGAGCACGTGGAATGTAGTCATCATTCTAATTACACAAACGTAATTAATGTGGTGTGTGCTTGTAAAGTGTCATTTGGTACTTGAAAGCGAGCATAAGAGAAAGCATGCATGTGCTTAAACTTGGCACCCACTCGTTGCAAATATGGTCGACATGTCATGATGATGATGTCTCGCAGGCCCTTACCGGCTTACGAAGCTACGTTACGATGGTACACACGTACGTTGCATGCGCTCGTTGTGTGTTTGGATGATGTTGGGATTACCCTTCGATGTCAAAGAATCAAATGACACGTGGTATGATGTGGAAAAACTTCATAGACGGGCTCCAGACGCTAACTCGAATCCTAGCTAACTCGAAACCTATCCCTAACCGTCAAGCCTTGAATAGTGCCAATCTGCACATGTCATGTAATTTTGGACTCACAACTACTGGATGTATTCAGAGATTCCAGTTACCAAATGTCTTCTCAGAAGTGCTGCTATTTGGAAAGAAAAGGTTTTTACTACAACATAAGAACAATGTCTAACTTTACATATGTTTATTCAGAATGCTGTGTGTGACATTCAAATCGTGAAATTGACAGTACCTGCTGTCGTGTGAATCAAAGCTCATAAGCACATAACTGTGAAACCAGTGCCTTATTTCCCTGTTTAAGTAGTGTTTGGATGGATGCAAATATGCAACAGATTATGTGTTAGCCAGCATACATATTTGTCAACATTACAGTTTACACTCTTTCCTCATTCCTGTTCTCTTCTCAGGGAGGTTATGGAACTGGGGGTGGGGCCCCAGGCTATGGACAAGAGCAGCCCTTTGGTCAGCCAGGAGGAAACCCCTATAACCCCTCAGCCCCGGGCTATCAGCAGGGGCAGCAGGGGCCCCAGGGCTATGGGCAGTCCCCTGGCCAGAACTACAGGCAGCAGGGCCCAGCAGGCTATGGACAGTATGGAGGATATGGCCAGCAACCCCCTCCTGGCTATGGCCAGCAGCCCCCACCAGCCTATGGTGCCCCTCAGGGCTACCAGCAGCAAGGTTACAACCCCTCTGGTGGGTCCTATGGCCCCCCTCCGCCACCAGGTGTTAGCCAGGAAATGTGGTTGTGGTTCCAGGTAATGTGCTTCAGTTACTTTGATCTAAAGCTGCAAAATGGTGTGTGTGTGCACATATACATGAGCATGTGTGTGTGTGTGTGTGTGTGTGTATTTGTGTGTGTGTGCATGCATGTGTGTGTGTGTGTGTGTGTGTGTTTCTTATTTGAAAAAGTTATGTAGGGGTTCACACAATTGCATTCCTCATTATAGTTCCATTGGTTTTCCCACTTTACATTGCCACCCCTTTCTAGAGGATTCCTCCCACCCACCCACCACCCACCCCCACCCACCCCCACCCTCCCCCACCCCCCATTCATATAAGAGGCCATACCTCTCACACTGTATATAACTTATTTTTCCACCCCCTGTAACAATGAACCTTCTTCTACTATAGTCTATAGATGCTTGCAGGTCTTTGGTGGCAAGTGCAGAATGTTTGAGTATGAAAAATTAATAAGTGTCTTGATTGTGTCTGATTAAACTTCTGAAAATATCTTAGAGACTAAGAGTAAGAAAGGCAAATCCCATCTGATTTGATGAAGTTACCTGGCAGAAAATATATCACTCACTGGCGCAATTAGTATATCATTGAGTGGTAAATTTTGAGGGAACCAGAGGAGAAAACTCTGTCTGTCTGTCTGTCTGTCTGTCTGTCTGTCTGTCTGTCTGTCTGTCTGTCTGTCTGTCTGTCTGTCTGTCTGTCTGTCTGTCTGTCTGTCTGTCTGTCGATCTGTCTGTCTGTCTGTCTGTCTGTTTGTCTGTCTGTCTGTCTGTCTGTCTGTCTGTCTGTCTCAGTGTCTGTGTGTGTGTGTGTATGTCTGTCTATGTGTGTGTGTGTGTGTGTGTGTGTCTGTCTGTCTGTCTGTCTGTCTGTCTGTCTGTCTGTCTGTCTGTCTACTGTCTGTCTGTCTGTCTTTCTTTCTGTCTGTCTGTCTGTCTGTCTGTCTGTCTGTCTGTCTGTCTGTCTGTATGTCTGTCTGTCTGTGTGTCTGTTTGTCTGTGTGTCTGTCTGTGTGTCTGTCTGTCTGTCTGTTTTTTTATATAGGTGATGATGTTCATGTGTGTGAGCTTATATGAAGTATGGTAGTGGTTACAGTAATTTTCAATATCCAGTATCTGTAATGCAAAGATGTTTCTGTAGCACACCAGTGTCAATATTGCAATGCAAAGATGTTTCTGTAGCACACCTGCGTCACTCTTGTAGGCAGTGGACCAGGATGGGTCAGGAAAGATCACAGCTGTTGAGCTGCAGCAGGCCTTGCTGAATGGCAACTGGTCTCCTTTCAACCCTGAAACCTGCCGTCTGATGATCGGCATGTTTGACAAAGACAGGTGAGAGCCAGGGAGATCCAAGTTGCCTCATAGTTAGTTGTTTGGTGTTGAAGGTAGTACATTAAAGCAGTTCATGCCAGTGATACAAATGTCTGTCCCTGAGCGCAGTAGGTTTATGAGAGTATTTTGAATTGAGTGATGATCTTGAATGAGAATAACACAAAGCAAAATTTGCACTGTTTTTCTTCACCTTATGGAAGTTCTGTCACCAGCATAAGACTTGAATTGAACATATATGCATACAGCAATGGAGATACTCTAAATTTGTTATTGCCTGCTTCAATATCACAGCAAATAGATACCAGGAGTGAAGTTGCTGAATACAGTCTTCAAGTCTTTTTCATTCTTTCTTCTTCCTTTTCTTTGTGCACAATGTCTCAGTAAAAGAATCTTGACTTTGAATACTCTAGGAAATATATACATTATTTATACTTTGTTATTGTTGAGCTATTCCTGGTATACTTTTCACACATTATATTTTCTCTCTTTCTTTTTCTCTTTTTTCATATATATGTTTATAGCAAAGATGATAGCCAGAAAAGGTATGCCTGACATTACTGGTTTCAATTTTTTATATAAGGTTTTTTGCTGTTGTTGTTGATAATTGAACCAAAGTGAGTTTCCCTGCATGCTTATCTTAGAAAAAAAGTGCCTTTCTTTTCACGAAGAGAAAGCCAGTAATGCTGGGTTTTGAGGAGTCAAGGACTGATGACTAATATGAGACCTGCCAAGACAAAATCTATTCCTAGTAGTTACCAGAATCAAAGCTGTCACAGGCATAATTTTATTTTATTTTATTTTTTAACAGAGTGAATATAAGCATGTCACGAATCTGTTTATTATTTTTAATTTTTTAGAAATTTGAGAATGTTATGACCCTTGCTGACTCCGCATTTTTGGGACGTTTTGCACGTGTGTGTTTTTTTTATAATAGTTCTGCAGCTGCTTGTGCAGAACGTTTTTTTTGTGCATAATTAGTTTTTTAGCATCCAGCATCGTTATATAAAGGGTCACTTTTTCTTTTCGGGGGGAATATGGATTGATAAGAGTGACTAGGAGCTATAAATGTTAAGCCCACTGGGTGGTTTTAAAGGTTTTTATTTGTAATAATTGTTTTGTTTTCAGTTATTGAGAGTTTTTGTTTGAAAGATGTCTATGTGTAATGTAATAGTCGATTGTTTTATGTAAAAGTCTGTTTATGACGTCTTTGTCTTTAAATGTGATTAGTGACTGAGGAAGGAATTTCCCTTATTTATTTATTTTTACTGTCCAGTTGGTGGTCGAGCCACCTTCCATCTACCCCAACCGCAACAAAGCAGTTTATCTTTTTTCTTGCAGAAATGCACTAGTTGAACATCAGCATTTTACCCCCATATATACAATATTTTGTCTGAAAAGTGTCATTGAAGTGGTAAAAATTAAGTTGCAATAGTGTGACCTGATCATGCTTGTTGTTTTTCCAAAATAGAATCGTTTTGCCATGGGGGAAAATGCCCTTTACTCCTGGCAAATCCTTTGAAATCTTAGACAGTAGATTGAAAATACAAAAATGTACCCAGGATTGATTTTGTGGTGGCAGGTCACACTGTAGTGTTAAGAGTTGCTTCCCTTGAATTGCCTGGCAAAATTACTATTGTCCAAAATATGGTGATAGACTCATGTAGCATAAACATGTTTTGCCATTGCTTTGTTTCTACATGCTTTCTGACTTGTTTCAAGTCTGAAAAATTGAAGCAAGCTTGTGCAGTGATTATGATAACCCTGAACTGCCATTGTTTATCAGATGGTCACTCAAAACATACTACATAAACTCATGCTTGCAAATGGAGATGAAACTAGGATTATTCGGTGTACACACTTTAACCATAAGGTCAAATGAACACGCATGCATGCATTATTTGGTGATGTTCACTTGCTTTTAAGTGTGTTCTGCATGTCTGAGACTACTATTTGTACATCCCATTGTTTCCTCGTCATTGACGATGTGCTTGAGTAAT
>JAWQFJ010016370.1:0-17500 GCA_034096865.1 Theodoxus fluviatilis | reverse complement strand
GGCTAACCTTGACAGGAAGTGACAAGCCAGGAAAGATAGAGCCAGTGACCCTGCCCCTGATTCAGTGCCCTGCCCAGTGTGCGGACGTCTCTGAGCATCGGAGTTTGGCTTGAGGGCACACATGAGACGACACTGATGTCATCTTTGCTACACAAAGGACTTCAATGATGATGATGATGATGATGATGTGGGGGGGGGGGGGGGGGGGGGGGGTGTGTGTGTGTTTGTTTGAAGAAGCGTCATGTATACAGTAGATTAATCTGAACATAAATCAAAATTTCTCTTTTACTGAAAACACTATTTTACTTATGTTTTTAGGGAAGATGCCACAGTACTTAGTTTGTAGTTTACCATTGATTTCTTGCTGATTTTTCCCTCCCCCCCCCTCTCTCTCTCTCTCTCTCTCTCTCTCTCTCTCTCTCTCTCTCTCTCTCTCTCTCTCTCTCTCTCATGATAGGGAGCAGAAAAATATGGGGTCAGTCAGGTTACCATAGTCACAACTTTTCTTCTTTTTTTTTTGCCTTGTGATTTTGTGAATAATTCTCAGTCATAGTATCACTGCCATAGGCTCACTTCAACTGCCAAACATTGCAGGCTAACACTGGAGTTGCAACATCAATATTGGTTTTTCTTAAATTGCACTCCTAGAAAGAGAGAAAAGAAGTACTGGAGACCTTTGTCCAACTTCAAAAATTTATTGCAGAGCTTTCGGGGCCAAGCAGGCTCCTTCATCAGTGCAGTGAAAGGCTATGTGCGATCATGTAAATATAGGCCCTATGAAAAAACAGTTCACAATACTCGAGTGAGTGGGGTGTGCGGCACGGGGTGCAGGTAGCAAAAACGGCGGCAGGTAAGGACATCGCAACGGGAAAGGGGGTGGGGTGAAAAAAAGCACCCCTTTTCCCGTTGCGATGTCCTCACCCACCGCCGTTTTTGCTACCTGCACCCCGTGCCACACACCCCACTCACTCGAGTATTGTGAACTGTTTTTTCACAGGGCCTATATTTACATGATCGCACATAGCCTTTCACTGCACTGATGAAGGAGCCTACTTGGCCCCGGAAGCTCTGCAATAAATTTTTTAAGTTGGACAAAGGTCTCCAGTACTTCTTTTCTCTCGCCAACGAGTCCAACACCAGCCTCCTTTTTCAAGATTTCTAGAAAAGAATTTATCTGTAGATAGATTTTTATAGTTCTACATCACAAATTATTGGTGTAATGACTCAATAATGTCAAGATCAGTTTTCAACCCATTTCAAATCTGTATCGAATCTTGGTTACTTGAGCATGAAATGTGGAATAGATTTGAGTTAATTGGGAACACCAGAGTTGCCCAATCTATTGCAGACTGGGGCACCAGTTCACCATCTTGCTTCAAACACCTGTTATCTACACTGTAGCAAACCAGACCTTAGCCCACCTCCAATGTTCCATATCTGGTTCTGTCCAGTAAATGTACCAAGGATTCTTCCATCACTTCCTGTCCTCTCACAACTTGCTACACCAACTTCAATCTGCGTACCGATCAAACCATTCCACTGAAACCGCCCTACTGAAGATAGCTAATGATCTCCTTACCTCCCTTGACAATAGCAAAGTATGTTTTCTCACCCTACTCGACCTCTCCGCAGCATTTGACACGATAGACCACTCCATTCTCCTCACTCGCCTGCAGAACACCTACGGAATCACTAACACGGCCCTTTCTTGGTTTCACTCCTACATCTCAAATAGACAGCAAACAGTATCTGTAAATAACTTGACATCAGCCACCTCTTCAGTCAGTTTTGGTGTCCCCCAAGGCTCCGTCCTCGGACCAGTCTTGTTTGTCATGTACATGCAACCCCTGTTCGACATTGTAGGTTCACATTCCATAAACCAACATGCATTTGCCGACGACAACCAGCTTTACAAAGAAGCTACCCTCGATCAAATCCAACCCACCGTTGAATCCATGCAAAACTGTGTTCTAGATGTTAAGAACTGGATGACCTTTAATAAGCTTCAACTGAATGACAGTAAAACAGAATGCATGCTAGTAAGATCAAGCAGGACAGCCACTGATGCCCTCCCTTCTTCTCTTAAGATTGGCGACTGTGATGTGGAGTTCGTTCCATCAGTTAGGAACCTTGGTGTTACCTTAGATTGTCATCTCAATATGTCAGAACACGTCAGGAACACATGCAAGATCGCCTACATGCACATCAGACAGATCAGTGCAATTCGTCATCTTCTCACACAAGAAGCTACTCAAACTCTCGTCTGTGCTTTCATTCTTTCACGCCTCGACTACTGCAATAGCCTTCTTTCCGGTTGCCCTAAGCATCTCGTGGATCGGCTCCAAAAGGTCCAGAACTCTGCTGCTCGCCTCATCTGTAAAGTTAGAAAGTCTCATCACATTACTCCTATCCTCCACTCTCTTCATTGGCTACCAGTTTCTGCTAGGATCCAATACAAAACCTCCTGCCTCTGCTTCAACTCTGTCTCTGCTGTCGCTCCTCTATATCTGTCTCAACTCCTTCACATCTACACACCATCTAGACAACTTCGCTCTTCTTGCGACACTCGCATCTTCAAAATTCCATCCGTTAGGTCAAAAACATTTGGTCAGCGTACTTTTTCATACCAGGGTCCTACCACCTGGAACGCACTCCCCTTCTCAGTGCGTCATGCAAACACTGCAGCTTGCTTTCGGTCAAATCTGAAAACCCACTTGTTCTCTAAGTCGTATTGAAACTATTTCGTACTTGCTGAATGTTTCAGGCTCATGTTTGTATATAATGCATGTGTGAGTGTCTTTACGTGTAGGATGCATGTTGTATTATAGCGTGCGTGTGTGCGTTTCATGTTCAGGCTCAGACTGTGTGATGATAATGTGTGTGTGTTTTTGTGTGCGTGTGCGCCTAGAGCTCCACTATGTACTTTTTTGACTGTGTGGAGGAAGTGCGCCTTATAAATAAACATATTATATTTATTATGATGCACTTTGCTTTTCCATGACTCAGGAATGGCACAATAGATGTCCATGAGTTTGCTGCTCTGTGGAAATACATACAAGACTGGAAGACTTGCTTTGATAGGTAAGTTCGTCGTTCTTGACTCGAAATCTTTCATCATTATGTTTGTTTTCTGTTTTGTTTTCATGTATATACAGTTGTAACTTGATATTCCATTTTTCATTTAATTGTTTAGCGATGACTGCTTGATTCATTTACTTTGCAAGCAGTTGGAACAACTTGAAATGCCTGCAGGAATAGTTAGAACTGCACTATGAATATTCTGTTACCTGATGGCTAGAGCTGAAAGACACTGGGGAATGCTCCATGCTTTGTAATCAATTTCAGGTTTGACGCTGACCGGTCTGGAAACATTGATGCCCAAGAACTGAACACAGCCTTGAGAACCTTTGGATACAACCTGTGAGTATAACATAAGCAGCCTCCACATTCTCTAGACTGTCTGTATGGTGTAGTGTCCCTTGCACATCCACTAGACAGTCTGTAGGGTGTAATGGCACTTATACATCCACTAGACAGTCTGTAGGGTGTAGTGGCACTTACACATCCTCTAAACAGTCTGTAGGGTGTAGTGGCACTTACACATCCACTAGACCATCTGTAGGATGTAGTGGCCTTTACACATCCACTAGACAGTCTGTAGGGTGTAGTGGCACTTACACATCCTCTAAACAGTCTGTAGGGTGTAGTGGCCTTTACACATCCACTAGACAGTATGTAGGGTGTAGTGGCACTTACACATCCACTAGACAGTCTGTAGGGTGTAGTGGCACTTACACATCCACTAGACAGTCTGTAGGGTGTAGTGGCCCTTACACATCCACTAGACAGTCTGTAGGGTGTAGTGGCCTTTACACATCCACTAGACAGTCTGTAGGGTGTAGTGGCACTTACACATCCACTAGACAGTCTGTAGGGTGTAGTGGCACTTACACATCCACTAGACAGTCTGTAGGGTGTAGTGGCCCTTACACATCCACTAGACAGTCTGTAGGGTGTAGTGGCCTTTACACATCCACTAGACAGTCTGTAGGGTGTAGTGGCCCTTACACATCCACTAGACAGTCTGTAGGGTGTAGTGGCACTTACACATCCACTAGACAGTCTGTAGGGTGTAGTGGCCTTTACAAAAGACATTCTGTAGGGTGTAGTGCCTAGTGGCACTTACACATCCACTAGACAGTCTGTAGGGTGTAGTGGCCCTTACACATCCACTAGACAGTCTGTAGGGTGTAGTGGCCTTTACAAAAGACAGTCTGTAGGGTGTAGTGGCACTTACACATCCACTAGACAGTCTGTAGGGTGTAGTGGCACACACACGCATACACATGTACACATACACATACATGCAAACGCATGCACACACAGACATGCATGCCTACACTCACACACACACATGCATACACATGCACACATATGCATGCACGCACTCATTTACACACACATGCATACACAGACACACTACCATCAACTTTTTTTCTCACATTTTCACAACATCTATGATTACATTGGTGCAGGCTTTGGTTTTTTGTCCACAGAACTATTTAAACTTGGCACTCTACACTCATGGCATATTTAAACTTGGCACTCTACACTCATGGCATATTTAAACTTGGCACTCTACACTCATGGCATATTTAAACTTGGCACTCTACACTCATGGCATATTTAAACTTGGCACTCTACACTCATGGCATATTTAAACTTGGCACTCTACACTCATGGCATATTTAAACTTGGCACTCTACACTCATGGCATATTTAAACTTGGCACTCTACACTCATGGCATATTTAAACTTGGCACTCTACACTCATGGCATATTTAAACTTGGCACTCTACACTCATGGCATATTTAAACTTGGCACTCTACACTCATGGCATATTTAAACTTGGCACTCTACACTCATGGCATATTTAAACTTGGCACTCTACACTCATGGCATATTTAAACTTGGCACTCTACACTCATGGCATATTTAAACTTGGCACTCTACACTCATGGCATATTTAAACTTGGCACTCTACACTCATGGCATATTTAAACTTGGCACTCTACACTCATGGCATATTTAAACTTGGCACTCTACACCCATGGCATATTTAAACTTGGCACTCTACACTCATGGCATATTTAAACTTGGCACTCTACACTCATGGCATATTTAAACTTGGCACTCTACACTCATGGCATATTTAAACTTGGCACTCTACACTCATGGCATATTTAAACTTGGCACTCTACACTCATGGCATATTTAAACTTGGCACTCTACACTCATGGCATATTTAAACTTGGCACTCTACACTCATGGCATATTTAAACTTGGCACTCTACACTCATGGCATATTTAAACTTGGCACTCTACACTCATGGCATATTTAAACTTGGCACTCTACACTCATGGCATATTTAAACTTGGCACTCTACACTCATGGCATATTTAAACTTGGCACTCTACACTCATGGCATATTTAAACTTGGCACTCTACACTCATGGCATATTTAAACTTGGCACTCTACACTCATGGCATATTTAAACTTGGCACTCTACACTCATGGCATATTTAAACTTGGCACTCTACACTCATGGCATATTTAAACTTGGCACTCTACACCCATGGCATATTTAAACTTGGCACTCTACACTCATGGCATATTTAAACTTGGCACTCTACACTCATGGCATATTTAAACTTGGCACTCTACACTCATGGCATATTTAAACTTGGCACTCTACACCCATGGCATATTTAAACTTGGCACTCTACACCCATGGCATATTTAAACTTGGCACTCTACACCCATGGCATATTTAAACTTGGCACTCTACACTCATGGCATATTTAAACTTGGCACTCTACACTCATGGCATATTTAAACTTGGCACTCTACACTCATGGCATATTTAAACTTGGCACTCTACACTCATGGCATATTTAAACTTGGCACTCTACACTCATGGCATATTTAAACTTGGCACTCTACACTCATGGCATATTTAAACTTGGCACTCTACACTCATGGCATATTTAAACTTGGCACTCTACACTCATGGCATATTTAAACTTGGCACTCTACACTCATGGCATATTTAAACTTGGCACTCTACACTCATGGCATATTTAAACTTGGCACTCTACACTCATGGCATATTTAAACTTGGCACTCTACACTCATGGCATATTTAAACTTGGCACTCTACACTCATGGCATATTTAAACTTGGCACTCTACACTCATGGCATATTTAAACTTGGCACTCTACACTCATGGCATATTTAAACTTGGCACTCTACACTCATGGCATATTTAAACTTGGCACTCTACACTCATGGCATATTTAAACTTGGCACTCTACACTCATGGCATATTTAAACTTGGCACTCTACACTCATGGCATATTTAAACTTGGCACTCTACACTCATGGCATATTTAAACTTGGCACTCTACACTCATGGCATATTTAAACTTGGCACTCTACACTCATGGCATATTTAAACTTGGCACTCTACACCCATGGCATATTTAAACTTGGCACTCTACACTCATGGCATATTTAAACTTGGCACTCTACACTCATGGCATATTTAAACTTGGCACTCTACACTCATGGCATATTTAAACTTGGCACTCTACACTCATGGCATATTTAAACTTGGCACTCTACACTCATGGCATATTTAAACTTGGCACTCTACACTCATGGCATATTTAAACTTGGCACTCTACACTCATGGCATATTTAAACTTGGCACTCTACACTCATGGCATATTTAAACTTGGCACTCTACACTCATGGCATATTTAAACTTGGCACTCTACACTCATGGCATATTTAAACTTGGCACTCTACACTCATGGCATATTTAAACTTGGCACTCTACACTCATGGCATATTTAAACTTGGCACTCTACACTCATGGCATATTTAAACTTGGCACTCTACACTCATGGCATATTTAAACTTGGCACTCTACACTCATGGGCATATTTAAACTTGGCACTCTACACTCATGGCATATTTAAACTTGGCACTCTACACTCATGGCATATTTAAACTTGGCACTCTACACTCATGGCATATTTAAACTTGGCACTCTACACTCATGGCATATTTAAACTTGGCACTCTACACTCATGGCATATTTAAACTTGGCACTCTACACTCATGGCATATTTAAACTTGGCACTCTACACCCATGGCATATTTAAACTTGGCACTCTACACCCATGGCATATTTAAACTTGGCACTCTACACCCATGGCATATTTGGGAACTTCTCATTTTTGTGTTCATGATATTTATAGATCATCTGGAAAATGTTTCAGAACCAACAAAATAGTATATGATATTGTGATTCTTTATTGGCTCTGGTAGCAAGATTCCTGAAAAGCAAATATCACTGTAGGCAAAAACTCACATTCCTAAATACACCAATCTTTAACAACCAGTGAAAATGGTACAACTTGTACAGCAAAAATAGATTTGATCCTTTAACTCTTAAGTCTCTGTTGTGCCTTGCTCCACCCTTAACTGGTATTCCTCTTCTGCCCTTCTTCACCCATCTTTGGCTTCTTTTCATAGCCTCTTTGCAAGACAGGCAATTAAAATGTCCATCTACATTACAGGGACTTAAGAGTTAACCTCTGAAAAGTAGCCAAAGATGGGCGGAAAAGGGTGGAAGAGGAATATCATAAAGGGTGGAGTAAGGCGCTACAGGGACTTAAGAGTTAACCTCTGAAAAGTAGTTTAAGATAGGCGGAGAAGGGTGGAAGAGGAATACCATAAAGGGTGGAGTAAGGCACTACAGGGACTTCATTAAACCACTGATCTGAAGATGCTTGGTACCAGCAAGTGTTTTCCTGTGATGAAGCATCCCAGTGCTGTGATGGTATGTCAAATTCCCTTCGTTTCTCCAGGTCTCCCCAGTTTTGTGAAATGGCCGTCAGGACTTTTGATCGGCAAGGGGCGCGGAACATCAAGTTTGATGCCTTCATCCAGGCCTGCGTGATGCTGAAAACTCTCACAGACAAATTCCGGGCCAGAGACACACAGCAAAATGGAATGATAACCATCAGCTATGAAGATGTAAGCATTTTCCATTTGTTTCAACTTGATTCTCCATTATATCCATTTGTTTCTGTATTAAGTTTCTTAGAGACAATGTCAGACATGCAGAAATACAGTTTTGCATCTATTTCTCTAGGCTCTGCTCCTGCTTAAAGTGATATTTCCAATTTCTGCCTCACTTGCACTTTGCACAACGTTAGTATTCACCAGTGAGTTTCCAAGAACGAGAATTGTTAATTCTTTAAATGGGCATTTGTGTTAGATTTCATTTCTATTTCTTCATTTGCAATCTCACTCTTTTTTTTCAACACTGTTGCAGTTTCTAGAAATGGTGCTGGATAACACGCTGATCACCGTCTGAACATCTAGACACAGAGACCAAAAGAGACTTCGGCAAACACGGGAGGGAACATAGACTCTTAGACAGCAAGACAAGAGATAGTTGATGATTTGATTCATCCAACAGTGCTCACCCCAAGGAAACATTTTACTCCAAGTCTTCCACTTGTTTTGGTTGTGTAGTGGCTGTGAACATAGATGAGGTATTCTCTTGCAGACTCCATCAGGGAACTTGAGTTTGCAGTGACTATGACTTACACTGATTCTAACTTCTGCATGTGACATAACCAAAATATTTTAGTTGCCACAACCCCATTCATATGTGTTATGTTCAGTGTAATTTTTTATATCCACACATTAATAGTTAGACTCTTTTCTTTATCAATAAACTTAGTGGCACTCTCCTATATAGCAGCATGTCCAAATGTATTAATCCACTATGATAACAAACAACTCAGATACATGTGTGATATTGCTCCTGAACTAAATTGAAAAGCTTGCCCAATGGTTTATCATTCCATGTACAAATTGTACAAATCATCATTCTTCCATCTGATACTTAGTGTCCATCATCTGTCTCGTTTATCATTACTTACTATCAGGTTGCTTCTTCTGCATCATTTGATTGGGGGGGGGGGGGGGGGGGGGGGGGGGGGGGCTGTCAGCATGGAAACTTAATGCAGAGTGGTTTTTTTTCCTCAAGTTGGACGGGACAGTACTGTGAACACTTTTTATTTGCATGGATGACCATATTTTGTTTTATTACTAACTGTTGTAATTGACTGATTTATGGTACCTGTTTACACATAGCACTGCTGCAAGACAAAGATAGCATGATCACTGTCAAGCAGTGATTGCCAGCACACTGGACAATAGTGAAGAAAAGGGGTAGACAAAGGATAGGTGTTCAACTCCAAAATCACTATGTTGTTTAGTTGACTTTCATGTTTCATTACCGGATAACCTTAGGAATAAAAGGGGGATATAACATGCAGATGTTTGCATTCATTGAATTGAAATGGTTTAATCCATTCTGCTTTAGTTGGATCAGATATAGCTCCTTTAGTATTCTTGCTCATAGTTACTCTTGAGTTAAATTCATAAGAAAAAGATATCTGTGTTTTGCTCCATATAATTTGCAGGTGTTACTGAACATTACTTCACTCAGGTTATTTCCATCTTTCTATGATTACTGATGCTAAATTGCTGTAAGGGGGGGGGGTGAATGCTAAATAGACAAAACTCTAAGACACAGTTGGACAGTGTTTCCCCTTATGAATGCTGTTGCAGTGTCTAAATAAACCCAGATTTCTCTGTCCAAGGGATAGAACCACGGCACTGTGCCTCGCACATCGTCCAACCCCAAAGCATGCTCACCCATCTCCGCCTGTCTAAAGACATGGTTTCAACAAGCGAGTAGAGGCTGAGGGGCTGACCGTGTACTCAAGCAAGAGGGGAGAGCACTGGGGGGTGGGCTGGCAGGAACTGGTGTATATTCTCCGCCTGTCTAAAGACATGGTTTCAACAAGCGAGTAGAGGCTGAGGGGCTGACCATGTACTCAAGCAAGAGGGGAGAGCACTGGGGGGTGGGCTGGCAGGAACTGGTGTATATTCTCTGCCTGTCTAAAGACATGGTTTCAACAAGCGAGTAGAGGCTGAGGGGCTGACCATGTACTCATGCAAGAGGGGAGAGCACTGGGGGGTGGGCTGGCAGGAACTGGTGTATATTCTAAACAAGTTTGAAGGGTTGGGAAGTTCCTGTAGTGTCTAGCAGCATATGCCGAAGGTTGAGTACATGGGTATTAGAATGCATGGTTATGAGCTTAAGAGTGGATGAAGTTCTGATAGAAGCAGCCAGTCAAGTGGATGAAATAATACAGAGTAGCAACAAGATGTGAAACTTCATCCATTGTGGAACTGTAGAAGGCTTGATTGGAAAAAACTCTGCACCCATATGTCTTAGGATATCTGTGAAGACTCACCTCCTGTGGATGTAAATGTACAGCATGGAATGAATTGATTTGTGTAGCCCGCTATGTTTCCCCGAATGTGTAAATACAACATCAGCGCTGCTCATTGCTGATAATGATGAGATGGCTATTTATCTTGTGCACAACAAGGAAGGAGACATTGTCGGAATGAGACATCGTCACCATACAAAGAATGATGCATTGGGATGTTTGAAACATCTAGTGCTGCAATGACGAAAGCTGCTGCACTGAAAATAATTGTGGTTGAAATAGGTGTTTCTCCTGTCAAGTGTGCCTTTTGATAAGCAGATCAGTAATGTTCATAGGGATCATAAACAGCTCATCAACATCATTGTGTTGGAATCAAACCTGATATTTCTTGTATTGATAGTTCCCATGTTACCTTGTGGAGTGTATATTTTTGCCATTTTAAAAATCTTCTTTGATCTCTTTGTGGGTTAATTATTTTACACTTGATGATGATTATTTTCAGCTTTGGTTTGACATTTTTAGCTTTGAAATTTTTATTCATCAATTGCACTTGCTTCATTGGCATCGAATGTTCAACCCATCACCGCTGCCTTCAGTGAGACTTGAAATATTGCTCAAATCAAATGTTTGAGAGTTCCATGTTGACCATACTCTGAAGTGCAAGATGAATGCATGCTGTCAAGTTGTCAGTTTGTGCATTGTTGATGCTGCTACACACAGCTTGTCTTGTGCACATCAGGGCTTCCTCATCTCATGTTGCAATGCCCTGTCAGAATATTTTTTACTGGTTCTATGTGGAATTATACGTGTACAGCCAAAATGACTGTGAATAAAATACATGGCCCAATTCTGTTCAAACATGAATTTCTGTCATTTGAGTCTCCTTGTGTGATCTGGTAATTTTGTTGTTTTACAAGATTTGTGTGAAGATTGAGAACTGTGTGGTCAGAGCATATTTAATTGAATATAATGAATTTTAGCATAGAATTTCCCCACATAGTTCACGGAATAACCTGTATGTATATCATAATGCCACTGAAAGGAACTTTTGATGTATCCATTGATCCCGAGTAACAGACTATGTTGGAAATGCTGTTAAACACAGTGAACTGACTTCTCATTCTTCTTCTGTCTGTCCATCCCCCCCCCCTCCTTCCCTCCCTCTCTCTCTCTCTCTCTCTCTCTCTCTCTCTCTCTCTCTCTCTCTCTCTCTCTCTCTCTCTCTCTCTCACACACACACAGACACACACACACACACACACACAGCCAAAATATCAGAAAGGGACTTCAATTTTGTTTACAAAATATGTGCGCAGTGTTTTGGTCTTTGCTGTGCTTTTATTGTGAGGAGTTGATGGATAGTAAGCATGCATTGTGTCATAGGCAAGTCGCCCTATGTGTTCTTAAAGGAAAGCCAGAGAATAAGTTTGACATTTCAAAATTGTTGAATGTTATCATTAATGGCTTGGAAAACGGCCTCACTAACAATTTCACACACACTAAGAAAACGGAAAATTTGACAAGTGGATTTCGTAAATGATTGTTTATGCATTATATTGTCGGCTTATAGACTCCGATGGCACAACCACACCTGAGACTGGTTGAGATGGTGGGAATGAGAAGTTTTGTCCCGTTAGTATCACATGCTTTTTTGTCATGACTGGTAAATAGATAATCGTTTTCATGCAAAGAAGATTAAAGTTTATTGAAGGGAGGGGGGTGGGGGAGTGTGACAGTTCAAGTTGATTTCTTTGTCCTTACATGAAGGCCAACGCGTTTCCGAAGTCGTCACGAGTTTCAGTTTTCAAGGGAGCTAACCTCTCCTGGCCTGTGAGCATTTCTGGGCACACGTTCTCTGGCCACTGACGGGCTTTTGCAAAAGGCGAAGATCTACATGTGTATTTGCTGACGAATAGCATGAAAGGTGGCGCTCTCTTCATCAGTTATCACCCTCGTGCAGTGAATTTGACTTAAGATTTTTTTTTTCATTATTGGTGCCACGGTTGTTGTTCTGTAATGCGGGGATTTGCAGTGTGGGAAGAAGTAGGAAATGTCTATTTCTCAAACTTTCAAACTATTTCATGGATACGTTTCAGTCTACTTATGTTTAGTTCCTTTTTTAATTGCATGTCTTTGTCTGTAGGATAATCAGGAAGCTTGAATGGCCTTCTACGTATTCCAATTGGTCTTCAGGCCCTGTATGTGGCGTTTTAGTTTCTCGAGGCATTCGTGTGGAGTTGCTCAAAGGATTGTACATGTCTATACACTAACCATAATTAATTCACATGTAAAAGATTTCTTATATAGGTAACTGAAACGTACACAGCGAGATGGAGTAATGTGAGATTTTATCTCGCCTTTAGCTATTTCAGTGGGTCTGCCCTTTGATCTGACGTGCAGTACTTTCCTCCGACAACTTTCCTTCTGTCAGTGCAAGCAGGACTTCCGGGATCTTGATTACGCCGCCTTTGATGTCGGCCCTTTGATCTCGGCCCTTCCTGCTCCACTACATGCGGAGCTCGCGTGCGAGGTGCGGCCACAAGTGATCGGACGTCCTGCTCTGAGCGTGGGATCGACAGCTTAATAAAAACTCCAATCTTCAAATCATCCCGTTTGAAGTCCTTCAGCCTGCTCAGTCGCTTAATGTTCTCCTTTTTTCTCATTGATCCCATTCTATCGACTCTGTCGTCACCTCTGACCTTCGGTCAGATCTCTCTCCGATTTGGACTCCACAGGGACTGGGACTGTCTCATGATGAGTAACTTGAGATTGCCTGTTGGTGAAGGTCACTGCTCATCTACCTTTTGGGTGAAAGACGGCTCCGACACAATAGAAATCAAGGTGTGTGTTTTTTGTGTGTGTGGACATCTCGAATTTCAAAAACACTCCTACTTATATCCAGGAGGTTCACCGAATTCCAGGAATTTTATGTCTGCCTGAGCACCTTGGAAGACGGGGTTTTCCAAGACGTCTCAACAGTCAACGACTTTAATTACTGCAACCACTGGAGGTTAAGGACCTACTTCAACACCCTATTGATCAGGACGTGACAAGTAGAAGTGAAAGACGTCAGTGATACTTGACTCTTTGACTAACTGGAAAGCTTACTTAGACCCGCTGGACGTCTGTAACGTCATACGGCGTAGATGATAAGCTGGCCTCCTCTGAATGTCAAGTTCTTCTCGAGAAAAGACATCTTGTGAGATAAGGTGGAAGGAATGCCTAAGAGAAGAAGGAGAGGGACGAAGAGGAGAAGGATGAGGAGGAGCTGTCACGATATTCCCTGGTGGCCTTTTTACCTCGAAGGAGCAGTCTCTGGCTGTGCTACCTGAGGAGACCCCTAAACCCAGCGGTCATAGTTCCCCTTGATGAAGAGGTCAAGCCGGTCTGACGGTGTATTCTACAAGAGCAATGACTTAGACCCTTTGCTCATCAAGAACTCACGAGGCAGCACGTGAATTGAGGATTTTAATTTACCCAGGTCACACGATGTCTGTGGGCCGAGAGCTTGCATTACGAATTGCTGTGCAACCTTCCACATTGCCCTGTCGGGTGTGTAAGTCGATCCATGCACAGTTTCAGATGGACCCTCGTAAAAGCTGTGAAGATAGGAACGTAATACCCTTGATCCAGCGCTATCGACGAATACTACATGAAGAGGGTAATTCTGTTACGTTTCGTTCTCTGTCTGCGGATCTTTGCCTTCGATACTGAAGCAAAAAGTTCCCAGAGGTTTATCTCCCTGGATTCTTCTTCTTCTTCTTCTTCTTCTTCTTCTTCTTCTTCTTCTTCTTCTTCTTCTTCTCCTCCTCCTCCTCCTCCTCCTTCTCCTTCTCCTCCTCCTCCTTCTTCTTCTTCTTCTTCTTCTTCTTCTTCTTCTTCTTCTTCTTCTTCTTCTTCTTCTTCTTCTTCTTCTTCTTCTTCTTCTTCTTCTTCTTCTTCTTCTTCTTCTTCTTCTTCTTCTTCTTCTTCTTCTTCTTCTTTTTCTTCAACGCCTTATTTTTTATGACGCTACTCTCAAACGGTTTGTCATAAAACTTCCCACCCTTTATATCCTTGTAAATCCCAAGTATAAACAAGACCTGGTCCTGTTGAAGAAATCAGTCAGTAGACCCCAAGGTATTGACAGACTTCCTTTGTCGCCCTGAGGAAAAGCGGGGCATGGAGCCTATCAAATACCTGGTGGAACGCAGCCTACCCACTGCTAAAAAGAATTCTGCCCCAGCTCTGGGTTGCCAGCATACTTTCGTCTTCTCGTCAAACTTTAAAGTTTTCTGTGTCCTTTGCTGCCTTCATCACCCCAGTACCAACTTTTGAGTAGTACTCTACGAACGACACGACTATTTCAGACAACCTGGTGTGGTCTACGAGTCTTTAGCCCTATACAAAAAGTTGATGCAAGAGAACCGAGATGGTCAGTCCTTCAGCCAGCCAGGCGGGCAGGTGGGCAGAGGTAGGTATGCGTGGTCAAGCCTGGGTCGACAGCAAGGAGTAGTCCTTGGTCGACAGCTAAGGCGCTGACCGGGCAGCAGGGCAGCTTGGCCGTGGTCGAGGGAACTCGATCGAGCTCGACGGCGCGCGGACAAACCATGCGTGTTGGCCAACATCAATGGGATTCCATAGTGGCCCGCCGCTTCATTTTTTCACCTCCCTGCCTTATTTCTAAACCTGTTTGCGTTTGATCCATTGAGGGCGCAGCCTGAGCGTCAGGCCCCCGACAATGGGAATTAGAAAAGTTAGTCATGAGTGCAGCGCGTAGGTGCGTCTATCCACCACCACCACCCTCCCCACTCCCCACCCCCACCCTCACTACTTCCCTCTCCTTCGCACCTTTTCCCTTACCCTTATCTCCACCTCCGCCCCCCCCCCCCCCTTCTCTACTCCCCATCCCCACCCTTTTCTGTCCCCCACCCCACCTCCCACCCCCCTCGCACAAAACATCCCTCGTCTCCCAAGCAGAAACAATCCGAGGCGCCGGTCCCCGCATTCTTTGAAGTCATCTCGTCTTCATGTCGCGCTTTGTTCTCCCTCCCTCCCGCCACTGTCATTCCAGCCCGGGACGCAGAGCACAGAAGAAAAACATCAACAGTTGATAGCATCGCACACCTCTCGCCTGCCTGCCTGCCTGCCTGGCCGCCCTGTAGTGACTGGCCTTACTGGCCCTGCCTTCTAGCAAGCTAGTCCTGGGTTCTACACATAGTTCGCCACCTATAGTTCATCCTTCGAAGTTAGCTACTTCTGATCCGGTGACTACGCTTATAGCTAGCGCAGTCGTGTAGGTGGGGTTTGTACCTACTTAGAATCAGTCTGATAGGTGGCGAACAGATAGTCAACGCAACAAATTAGCGCCACTTGTACAGTTGTAGCACGCTATCTCTAACTTTGAACCCAGATAACCCCCATCTTCTAATAATAGACTGCGCTTTGTCACTATATAGACAGCTATTCTGGTTTTGTGAAATATAGCTAACCCTGCTGTTCTACAGCTATCTTTGTCTGATCGAGCCGTGGATTCATAGCAAGTAGCGTGGCAGGATTTTATCCTTGGCTATTCGAAGGCTCCCATCCAGCAGGGCAATCGTTTAATTTTAATTGTGGCTGGCCATGACTTGGTAGATGGCCATCCCAAGGTTTATGGATTGATGTTGTGCCTTCGTTGAGCAGTGATTCTCCATAGAGGTAAATGTTTCACCTATGGTTATAAAAGAGTCCCTGAAGATTTTCAATTTGCAATATGTTTAGTAGGAAGTCTCTGCAGTATTTAGCCAAACGCAAACTCGATCGTGTATCCTCTATTTTGCAGGTCACCAGTTTTGGGCTGTAGAGTGACTTTAAGGGTTTGAAGTCAGACTGCCAAGTGCTCTTTTGCTGACCAGCTATTGCAAGGATTTGAGGATGCCTGGTGTATGGTGTGCAAAGAAATCGTAATATACAACCTTCCTCCTCCGACAGTTTGATCTGTCTTTACCTCACAACTTTTCTCCCCTCTCGATCATTCTGCATGGAACACCCTTTTGTTTTCGAACATTTTCTTCAAAACTCTCTCTCTCTCTCTCTCTCTCTCTCTCTCTCTCTCTCTCTCTCTCTCTCTCTCTCTCCTCTCTCTCTCTCTCCTCTCTCTCTCTCTCTCTCTCTCTCTCTCTCTCTCTCTCTCTCATTCCTTTCACCACAAGTCAACATTCTCACCACCACTAGGTTCTGCCGCAGCGAGATTCTAGCTGGCACTCGCACTTTTTCCTTCACTTTCATGTTGGGTTCAGCTTTCTTTGCTTCCTGTGCCACCAGGCCGCGGCTGCGAGAGCCTTGTTGACACTGCCTCTAATCCCTTTGTGAGTCACGCTGTCGAGAGAGGGGGCATGACACGGACAGATTCAAACGCAGGGCCGGACCCAGGGGGGGGTTCCAGGGGTTCCGGAACCCCCCCCCTAGAAAAAGCATGTACCTTGGTTTGAGTTTTTTTTTAAATAAATATTTTTTGTGTGTGTCTCTAACAAATTATATTCTGATTCATGGTGAAATCCGATGAGAAAAAAAGGTACCCCCCCCCCTCCCCCCAACACACACTGCCAGGCCGGCCCCCCCCCCCCCACCCCCCCCCCCCCCCCAAGTACAGCACTGTACTCTTGTCAGCCAGGCAGCCTGAAATAAATCCCACTGCGCTAAACCAACACTGAACAAAAAATAGCCCTTACGTGTTCGACTAGTCAGCGCATACTACGCAAGACAACTTCCGGTTCTCGAGTCGCCGCATTCAATTTCCACACTCAGCTGTGGTCATGGACACTAGATGTAGTGCAGGGCCGGACCCAGGGGGGGGTTCCAGGGGTTCCGGAACCCCCCCCCCCCCCCTAGAAAAAGCATGTACCTTGGTTTGAGTTTTAAAAAAAAATATATTTTTGTGTGTGTCTCCAAAAACAATGCTGCTCTTACCCCTCAAAACAAGGCCCAGAATGCACCAGATTGCACAGATTTTAACCGTTTTTCAAACATTTTCCGGGGGGGCATGCCCCCGGACCCCCCTAGTTTGCGCGCCTGCTTCGCTGGCGCGCGCTCGTGGCTTCGCCACTTCGCTGATTTGTCCCCCCCCAACCAAAAAGGACCCCCCCCC
>JAWQFJ010016369.1:17500-20649 GCA_034096865.1 Theodoxus fluviatilis | reverse complement strand
GAATGAATGAATGAATAAACAAATAAATGAGTAAATGGATGAATGATGTTTTACAGTTCACCAGGATTTTGTAGGTTATTTATAGCCATGACAACGAAGTCATCACAACTGCCCAGAGAATGACGCCCTCGTTTCCCTGGTTTCTCGCCTCGTAGGAAGCTCGCGGGAAAACGCGATGGATGGATAGATGGATGGATGAATGGATAGATAGATGGATGGATGAATAATAGATATATGGATGGGTGAATTGATAAATGGAGAGATGGAGGAAGGGATGGGATGGATGAGTGGATACATGAGTAGATGGATGAATGGATGGATGGATGGATGGATGGATGGATATATGGATGAATGGATGGACGGATGGGTAGATGGAGGGAGGGAGGGAGGAAGGGATGGTATGGATGGATGGATGGATGGATTGATGGATAGATGGATGAATGGATGGATGGATGGGTAGATGGAGGGAGGGAGGGAGGGAGGGAGGGAGGGAGGGAGGGAGGGAGGGAGGGAGGGAGGGAGGGAGGGAGGGAGGGATGGTACGGGTGGATGGATAGATGAATGGATGAGTGGATAGATGGATGAATGGATGGATGGATGGGATGGATGGATGGATAGATGAATGTATGAATGGATGGATGAATGGGTGTGTGATTGAATCGATGGCTGGATGGATTAATTGATGCATGTATGGATGGCTGGATAGTTAGATGAATGGATGGATGGATTGATAGTTGGGTGGGTGGATGAATGGATGGATGGAAGAGATGGCGAATGAATCGATGGATAGTGGACGGGTGGATGGACGGATGGATGGATGGATGGATGGATGGTTGAATGGATGGTTCGAAGAAAGGATGCGTGATGATGGATGGTTGGAAGGGTGGCGTAATGAGTTGATGGATGGTGGATGAATGAATAATGGGTAGTTGGAGAATAAGAAGAATGAATGAGAGAATAGACAAGAAGGGCAAAGCTCATACGACTCACATGCTTGACCTTGACCTTTACATGCCCTGTACCTTCATGTGACCTTCAAGGTCAAGGTCAAACAACTACACTTAGCAATGACATAATACACTAAGAACTGCTTTACACATTTTTCCTACCAAAATACATGTGACCTTGACCCAAGGTCAAGGTCATCCAAGGTCATGCAACACAAAGCTGTTAATTCAAGACATTGGAAGCACAATGGTGCTTATTGGCACTTTCTACCATGAGATATGGTCACTTTTAGTGGTTCACTACCCCATGTTGGTCACATTTCATAAGGGTCAAAGTGACCTTGACCTTGATGATATGTGACCACATGTGTCTCATGATAAAAGTATAATATGTGTACTACTATGTTATGAAGTTTGGAAGAGTTATCTCCCATAGTTCAGAGTCACGGTCACTTCAAAATATGTACACAATCCAACTTTAAAGAGATCCTGTGACCTTGACCTTGAAGCAAGGTCAAGTCACTATGTATGTTTCTTGACGCCTTGTCATTCTACACCGTCATGCCAAACTGGGTGTTGATAGACTTAATAGACCTTGAAGCAAGGTCAAGTCACTATGTATGTTTTTTGACGCCTTGTCATCCTACACCATCATGCCAAATTGGGTGTTGATAGACTTAATAGTCTTCGAGAAAAATCCAACGTTAAAGCTTTTTACGGATTACAGAACGCCCGGACGCCCGGTCTGCCCAGACGCCCGAACGGACGCCCGGATGCCCGGACGTACGACACGGGTGACCTAGTATGAAAGTATAACATGTGTTCTAAAATCTTATGAAGTTTGGAAGAGTTATCTTCCATAGTTCAGGGTCAAGGTCACTTCAAAATATGTATACAATCCAACTTTGAAGAGCTCCTGTGACCTTGACCTTGAAGCAAGGTCAATCAAACTGCTATCAAACGATAGGGATTACTTTGTCCTATACACCATATATAGGTCAGGTATCCAATCTAAAACACTTCAGAGAAAATTAGGAAAATGTGAAAAATGGCTGTTTTTAGACAACATTTACGGCCCCTGCGACCTTGACCTTGAAGCAAGGTCAAGTCACTATGTATGTTTTTTGACGCCTTGTCATCATACACCATAATGCCAAATTGGGTGTTGATAGACTTAATAGTCTCCGAGAAAAATCCAACGTTAAAGTTTGTCACGGACGCCCGGACGCCCGGACGGACGACACGGGTGAGTACATAGACTCACTTTTGCTTTGCATGTGAGTCAAAAAAGGAGAAAAGTATTTCAAACAACACGCGCGATGTGGACTATTATCATAGTTGTTTCGCTTGTGAAGAAACACAGCATATTTCCTTTAACCCTACATAAGTCGTCGTCGGTTGCCTTGCTCGTCGTAGAAGATGTACTTGGGGTAGTCATTCTTCGACAGGACGCGTGTGGGGTTAGCACCCGCTGCCGAGGTGATTCCTGCCTTTTCCAAGGCCTTGTTGATGTAGCAGTACGCCATGTCAAGATGCAGTCGCCCCGCCAGACAGAAAGCCTGCAAACGCGGACATAACACTCAGCAGCGCCAGTACACCTCACGCGGGTTCCCCACAACTAAAGATATGCAATTCAAAGCAATCCAAAGCAATCCAAAGCAATCCAAAGCAGTCCAAAGCAATCCAAAGCAATCTAAGAGGCATGTCCAGGTCTTTTATTGAAGGTGTTCGCTGCAATCATATGCAACATTATATCATTCAGTTATTTTTGTAAGTCTATTTCTAAAACCAGGCGCTGCCTACTTTTTCGTCCCAGTTTTGCTAACGACTCCTGTAAATTCACAGCGATCACTTAAAATAATACCGGAAACGCCCTTTGGATTGCTTTGTACGCTTTGGATTGCTTTGGATTGGCTTGTATTGCTTTGGATTGCTTTGGATTGCTTTGAATTGGTTTGTATTGCTTTGGATTGGTTTGAATTGCTAAGGAATGCTTTGAATTGCTTAGGATTGCTTTGGATTACTTTGTACGCTTTTGATTGGCTTGTATTGCTTTGGATTGCTTTGTACGCTTTTGATTGGCTTGTATTGCTTTGGATTGCTTTGTACGCTTTTGATTGGCTTGTATTGCTTTGGATTGGTTATTATTGCTTTGGATTGGCTTGTATTGCTTTGGATTGGTTTGTATTGCTTTGGATTGCT
>JAWQFJ010016369.1:10000-12500 GCA_034096865.1 Theodoxus fluviatilis | reverse complement strand
ACAGACGCATGCTCAAATGCGCGCGCGCACACACACACACACACACACACACACACACACACACACACACACACACACACACACGAATTCACATATCTGTACATTTGTCATTCTTTTGCTACAACTGTATTCTGTTGTTGCATATTACTTGATGAACAATGCTCCTCTGTTATTCGCTGTAAGTTTATGGTGCTACTCGCCGATTTGTACCCATCATCTCTGGTAAAAAGGCAGTGACCGGCGCTAAAAGGGTTACTTGTGTATGGACATTGCTATTTCTTGTATTAGCTGTATTCGCAATTTTGAACGCATAATGTATGTATGTAGATACATATCTATTTCTTTGACTTTTTTCCATCCATTAAATGCTTTAGTTCAGAGTGTGAAGACAATTCCATATGTTTGGCAATATATTTTTCTCTCAGCTCTTTATATCCTCTATTCTCTCTTTACAGGATGGACACGCACTATTTTCGCTGTTATTCTTTGCATAGCGCTTATTCGTGCCAAGCGAGTTGAGACCCATTCTAAATCGGATGAAGGCATCTCTGAACTTCTTCATAGTAATACTATTGAGATAACTTTCACATATGGTCCTACTTTTGTAAGATCTGTAGAATACAAATATCTCCATTTCATTGATTTTGTTATGCCCATTCCTGATGGTAACAGTCTCGTAATCACTGTGTTAGATTTCGTAAGAAAGCCTTCTCATTGTTGTTCCATCTTCATCGTCCCAGGGAGCAGCTGTATTAAATGTCTACCGTTTGCGCGTACATAATTGGCAACATATGTGATCTATAAGAGAAAATTGTTGAACTCTCAACTGCACCTTGGCATAGGTCAACCAGATATTCAAAGAGTCCTGAAATATCTGCGTCCCACTTTACATTTGCTTGTGTGAGCATTCTTAGGAATTTGGTGGGTATCTCAGCTACTTCTAAAATTTTCCAAAAGCATTCCCTATTAACAGAATCATACGCTTTTGCATAGTCCACGAATGCTGCATATAATTTCTCCCTACCTCCTCTGTACACATTTTTGACAGCTATCGCATACGGAGAGAGAGAGAGAGAGAGAGAGAGAGAGAGAGAGAGAGAGAGAGAGAGAGAAAGTCATACAGACAGACATACAGACACACACACAAAGATAGAGAGATAGATAGACAGAAGGACAGACACAGGGACAGAGAGAAAGAGAGACAGAGAGAGTGAGGGAGCCACAGAGAGAGAGTGAGACAGAGAGTGAGAGAGAGAGAGAGACAGAGACAGAGACAGAGACAGAGACAGAGACAGAGACACAGAGAGAGAGACAGAGACACAGAGAGAGACAGAGACAGAGAGAGAAAGACAGAGAGAGAGACAGAGAGAGATAGACAGAGAGAGACAGAGAGAGAGAGAGAGAAAGAGAGAGAGAAAGAGAGAGAGAGAGACAGAGAGAGAGAAAGAGAGAGAGAGAGAGAGAGAGAGAGAGAGAGAGAGTATAAATAGGATCAGGTGGAGGAACAGCAGAATGCAATGCCTACGTTTCCTTGCAGCAGGGAAATCGTGAAGAAGGTATCATCGGTGATGTGGTCCCGACTCATCCCGATCTTGATGGCTTGCTCCAGCATGTCCAGAGCCTGCAGAGATCATCGCCGCCGTCGTCGTCACAGTCATCTTTGTTTCCCTCATCGTCACCTCCGCCAAGGATGTTATGTTTTACCTTCGTTCATTGGATAGTTAGTTATTCGTCTGGAACTCTCTCCCTGCTAATCTTCGTCTGTATCCCTCTTCCGAGTCTGACTCTTTCCGCGCTGATCTAAAGACACACCTGTTCTCTCTTGCATACACATCTGCCAAATAGCCCCCCCCCCCCCCTCCCTCCCACTGACCCCACCCGCTCAACTTCACAGCTCCCCGTACATATTCTCGTAATTGTATTTTGTAAATATTTTGTTTTGATTCACTTATCTCGTTTGTGTTTGCTTGCTTGTTTGTTCTCTTTATTTGCTTATTTCATTCTTGTTTAGATTGTCGATTGGTTGTCTGCTTGCTTGTTTATTTATTGTGTTGGTATGCCTGCTTGATTGTGTTGGATTATTTAGCCTGCTTGTTTGTTTATTTTTTCTTTTGTTGTTGCTTGCTTCAACAGTGTTTGATTATTCTGCCTGCTCGCTTGTTAATGTTATGTGTTTGTATGCTTGCTCTGATTGTACGTGATTTTGCTGCTAGTGTTGATTGCCTACGTGATTTGCTTGTATCTGATTGTCTGCTTGTGATGTGTGAACGAGATTGTAAAGCGCTTAGAGCTCACTTGAGAATAAGCGCTATATAAATACCCATTATTATTATTATTATTATTCACCAAAATAACTTTATATAAAAAGGCTCAAAATAGATTTGATGAAATTGAGTGCGAGGTCAGGGATTTATCCAAGACATAGTACATTACATTTTAAGTACAACCGGAAAGAGAAATGTTATTGCGATGACGTAAAATTGAGACAAAAAGGGCAAAG
>JAWQFJ010016369.1:0-5000 GCA_034096865.1 Theodoxus fluviatilis | reverse complement strand
TAAGGTCTCATCCTACCAAAATACATGTGACCTTGACCCAAGGTCAATGTCATCCAAGGTCATGCAACACAAAGCTGTTAATTCAAGACATAGGAAGCACAATGGTGCTTATTGGCACTTTCTACCATGAGATATAGTCACTTTTAGTGGTTCACTACCCCATTTTGGTCACATTTCATAAGGGTCAAAGTGACCTTGACCTTGATGATATGTGACCAAATGTGTCTCATGATGAAAGTATAACATGTGCCCCACATAATTATTAAGTTTGAAACAGTTATCTTCCATAGTTCAGGGTCAAGGTCACTTCAAAATATGTATACAATCCAACTTTGAAGAGCTCCTGTGACCTTGACGCAAGGTCAACCAAACTGGTATCAAAAGATAGAGCTTGCTTTGACCTATATACCACTTGTAGCTAAGGTCGCCATTCTCAATAACGTGGGAGAAAATTGGGAAAATGTGAAAAATGACTGTTTTTGAGACCACATTTATGGCTCCTGTGACCTTGACTTTGAAGCAAGGTCAAGTCACTACGTATGTTTTTTGAGGCCTTGTCATCATACACCATCATGCCACATTTGGTGTTGATTGACTTAATAGTCTCCGAGAAAAATCCAACGTTTACGTTTTTTACGCCCGGACGGACGGACGGACGCCCGGACGGACGGACGGACGAAACGGCTGAGTACATAGACTCACTTTTGCTTCGCATGTGAGTCAAAAACAAACAAATGAATGAATAAATACACGGATGAATGAATGAATAAATGAATAATGAATGAATGTGCGTAAAGACAGGCAAAACACTGTATCACCAGTGAATTTACACTGAATATATTTACAACATGCCTGTCACATCATGTTGAATGACAGCAGGTTGTTGTTGTTGTTGTTGTTGTTGTTGTCGATGCTGCTGCTGCTACTGCTGTTTATTTGCTAGTTTGCTGGTTGGTTAACCTCTGCTTGTGTAGAATGGAGCTCCTGTGTACTACCTTATGTTTTTGCTGTGTATGCCTTGTGCTGTGCACTTTTTGTGGTCGTGATGTACTTCGCTATCTTGAGTTGGACTATTGTGTCGTCGTGTAGTCTTGTGTTGTGCAATGGTGTGTAGGACTGTGTTTCTTTGTGTAGTGTTTTGTTGTGTTACACTGCATTATGTTCTGTTCTGTCGTGTTTTGTCAACAAATCCTGTAGTCTTGTGTTGTGCTTTCTTGTGGTAATTGGGTCATGTTGATGGGTGCTGCATTGCATTCTATTGTGTAGTGATGTGCTTTGTTGTCTTGTGTTGTCTTGTCTGTGGCTTTGTGTCAAGCTGAATTATGTTGTATTATGATTTGTCTTGTATTGCATTGTTTGTATGTCTTGTGTTCTTCAACGCACCCATCAGAGAGCAGTTTTCTGTACTGACTGACGGACCTGGGGTCCGCAAACCTCAGACCACACCTGCCAGCGTCTGAAACGAAAGCATACGAACAAGTGTGTGCAAAAAGCATCAACCCGCGCGTGTGTGTGTGTGTGTGTGTGTGTGTGTGTGTGTGTGTGTGTGTGTGTGTGTGCGTGTGAGTGCGTGCGTGTCTGTCTGTCTGAGAGTATGCCTGAATGCCCGCCCGCTCGCTTGCTTACCTGTCTATCCGCCCACCCGCATGTCCGCCCGCCCGCCCGCCCGTCAGTCCGTCCGTCCGTCCGTCAGTCTGTCCGTCCGTCCACCTGTCTGTCTGTCTGCCTGTCTGTCTCTTGTGTTTGTGTATATGACTGCCTTTGTTTCTCTCTGTGTGTGTGTGTGTGTGTGTGTGTGTGAGTGTGCGTGCGTGCGCGCGCGCGCACGTGTGTGTGTGTCTGTGTGTGTGTGTGTGTGTGTGTGTGTGTTTTTGTCTGTTTATGTACCTAACTGTCTGTCTGAGTGCGCTCTGCCTCTCTCTCTGCCTGCCTGCCTACCTGCCTGCCTAACTGCCTGCCTGCCTGTTTATCAGTGCTTTGTATGCATGTACCTTGCCGAACGCTGGTGGCAGCATGGAAGTCGTACAGGTAGTAGGGGATGTACTTCCGTGCCTGCATGTTCCTGGAGGCGATGTACTCCATGGTCCTGTTGTGAAAGGTGTCTCTCTGTGTCTCCACCAGCATGTCCTTGGCTGTCTGCTTCATCAGCAAGTGGCTCACCTGTGTATACGCGTATGTGTAAGGCACCTGTCAACGCTGGTATCAGCAGAACTCCTGCTCTCTGACTTCTAGCTGGAACTAGAGGGCACTCTAGTGCGCAAAACTCCGCCAAGGTCGCCACACGTTCTCTTCCATGGCCTGTATAATTCAGGCAGTATGTCCTGCTAGCCAGGCCTGTATAATTCAGGCAGTATGTCCTGCTAGCCAGGCCTGTATAATTCAGGCAGTATGTCCTGCTAGCCAGGCCTGTATAATTCAGGCAGTATGTCCTGCTAGCCAGGCCTGTATAATTCAGGCAGTATGTCCTGCTAGCCAGGCCTGTATAATTCAGGCAGTATGTCCTGCTAGCCAGGCCTGACGCTACAAAATTTGCTTCATTTTAGCGCCTGCTAGCAGTCTCGGAGTGTGGAACGCATCCACCGGCTGAACCTCCAGGTTTTGGCATTACAAAACAAGAAGGGCAAATCCCATACAACTCACATGCTTGACCTTGACCTTCAGGTGACCATTAATGTCGACAAAATAAACCTAGCAATAACATCATACACTAAGAACTGCTTTTACACATTTTCCCTACAAAATACATGTGACCTTGACCCAAGGTCAAGGTCATCCAAGGTCATGCAACACAAAGCTGTTCATTCAAGACATAGGAAGCACAATGGCGCTTATTGGCACTTTCTACCATGAGATATGGTCACTTTTAGTGGTTCACTACCCCATTTTGGTCACATTTCATAAGAGTCAAAGTGACCTTGACCTTGATGATATGTGAACAAATGTGTCTCATGAAAAAAGTATAACATGTTCTCAACATAATTGTTAAGTTTGAAACAGTTATCTTCCATAGTTCAGGGTCAAAGTCACTTCAAAATAAGTATACAAAAACATTTGAAGAGCTCTTGTGACCTTGACCTTGAAGCAAGGTCAATCAAACTGGTATCAAAAGATAGGGATTATTTTTTCCTATATACCATACATAGGTCAGATATCCAATCTCAAAAACGTCAGAGAAAATTGGGAAAATGTGAAAAATGGCTGATTTTTTACATTTACGGCCCCTGCGACCATGACCTTGACCTTGGTCAAGTCACTGCGTATGTTTTTGTACGACTAGTCATCCTACACCATCATGCCAAATTGGGTGTTGATAGACTTAATAGTCTCTAAGAAAAATCCAACGTTAAAGTTTTTTAAGGACGGCAGGACGCCCGGATGACCGGACGCCCAGACGCCCGGACACCGAGACGGACGACACAGGTGACCTAGTCTGAAAGCATAACATGTGTACTACAATGTTATGAAGTTTGGAAGAGTTATCTTTCATAGTTCGGGGTCAAGGTCACTTCAAAATATGTATACAATCCAACCTTAAAGAGCTCCTGTGACCTTGACCTTGAAGCAAGGTCAATCAAACTGGTATCAAAAGATAGGGGTTACTTTTTCCTATATACCATACATAGGTCAGGTATCCAATCTCAAAAACGTCAGAGAAAATTGGGAAAATGTGAAAAACGGCTGATTTTTTACATTTTCGGCCCCAGCGACCTTGACCTTGACCTTGAAGCAAGGTCAAGTCACTGCGTATATTTTTGTACGCCTAGTCATCCTACACCATCATGCCAAATTGGGTGTTGATAGACTTAATAGTCTCCGAGAAAAATCCAACGTTAAAGTTTTTTAAGGACGGCAGGACGCCCGGATGACCGGACGCCCAGACGCCCGGACACCGAGACGGACGACACAGGTGACCTAGTCTGAAAGTATAACATGTGTACTACAATGTTATGAAGTTTGGAAGAGTTATCTTTCATAGTTCGGGGTCAAGGTCACTTCAAAATATGTATACAATCCAACCTTAAAGAGCTCCTGTGACCTTGACCTTGAAGCAAGGTCAATCAAACTGGTATCAAAAGATAGGGATTACTTTTTCCTATATACCATACATAGGTCAGATATCCAATCTCAAAAACGTCAGAGAAAATTGGGAAAATGTGAAAAATTGCTGATTTTTTACATTTACGCCTTCTGCGACCTTGACCTTGACCTTGAAGCAAGGTCAAGTCACTGCGTATGTTTTTGTATGCCTAGTCATCCTACACTATCATGCCAAATCGGGTGTTGATAGACCTAATAGTCTCCGAGAAAAATCCAACGTTAAAGTTTTTTTACGGACGACAGGACACCCGGCCGCCCAAACACCTAGTATGAAAGTATAACATGTGTACTACAATGTTATCAAGTTTAAAAGCGTTATCTTTCATAGTTCAGGGTCAAGGTCACTTCAAAATATGTATACAATTCAATTTTAAAGACTTCCTGTGACCTTGACCTTGAAGCAAGGTCAATCAAACTGGTATCAAAAGATTGGGATTAGTTTGTCCTATATACCATATATAGGGCAGGTATCCAATCTGAAAAACGTCAGAGAAAATTGGGAAAATGTGAAAAATGGCTGTTTTTTAGACAACATTTATGGCCCCTGCGACCTTGACCTTGAAGCAAGGTCAAGTCACTCTGTATGTTTTCGTACGCCTTGTCATTCCACACCATCATGCCAAATTGGGTGTTCATAGACTTAATAGTCTCTAAGAAAAATCCAACGTTAAAGTTTTTTACAGACGCCCAGACACCCGGACGCCCAGACACCCGGACGCCCGGATGGACGAAAAGGGTGAGTACATAGACTCACTTTTGCTTCGCATGTGAGTAAAAAAATCGGGTTCGAAATCGCAACCTCTCGAGAAAAGAGGGGGGAAAAACACACACACACAAAAACACAAAAAACCAGGTCGGGTTCGAAATCACAACCTCTTACGAAACGCATATTTTCTTTTTCA
>JAWQFJ010016366.1:0-24126 GCA_034096865.1 Theodoxus fluviatilis | reverse complement strand
TTACAGAAAACCCACAACAACTATTATCTTTTTATCCATAAATAAAGATACTTCATACACAACACTTTCATGAAACACAAACAAACAAATGAAAATATAGATTTTTTTTCCACCAGCATTGTCCACTTTAGGGTGGCGAACTTTTGTCTCAGTGTCATATCAATTCTCTAAGTCTAATGGCTCGTGTGGTAGAGCATTGGACTCGTGGTCATGCATGACCAGGTTCGATTCTGCGCTGAAACGTTTTTGTTCTCTTTTTTCGAGAGGTTGTGGGTTCCAACCCGACCTGGTTTATTGTGTTTTTGTTCATGTGTGTTTTTTCCCCATCTTTTCTCGAGAGGTTGCGGGTTCGAACCCGATCTTTTTCATTTTTTAAAAAATATGTCAAAACCTGGAGGTTCAGCGCCAGCGGTTTTTATTCCACAGGTTAGCAACACGATCACTGAAACAATATTATGTCAAAATAATGGCGTTAATCGAGTTCAGTGTTCGTAGTGTTTTTCGTCAAACCAGAAGTGCCAAGAAAGTTGGATAAGATCACATTTTTCGTCAAATACCAAGGTTGTTAATGTAAAATACACATGTACAGTAGAAGAATAAACCTTTCTGAATATGCCTTATTTAATTTATGCTTGTGTATGTTACCGATTATCTGCTAACGTTATTTTGATTCTGATGTCGATCATACGCACAACCGCGCTATTCTGGTCACTTATACTATAGTAACCAAGATCGACGGCCTTCACATCAAACGGGATTCCCTGCTTTCAAAGAGCTGAATTGAATGCGTACCCCGCATTGATTAGCTGGTGGATGTTTTGCATGACCTTTACGGCATTAGTTTTCTATCCATAGCATGTAGCATGAACTCCTCTTTCCAAATATTTGCAAGGATACTGGTGCATTCTATTCCCAATTGCCTGCACACGTGACTATAGATTTACACCGCTCGCTTCAGTAAACAAATGCGACTTTGATTTCATATCGATCGACATTGACAGACTTGAGATTTGGCAAACGAGACTACTAACTTTCCCCTTCTGATCTGAGTTATTTTTGAAAAAGTAACAACAGATTAGCGATATAAATTTCCCATGCTCTATGAAAGCCCCCACGCTCACATCACGTTAATCAATCTAAATAAATCAAATTGCAATCAAAAGATAAAAGATCAGTACACACAGTACACAGTACACAGTAATTTATTGCGCCAAGTGACATCATTTAAAAAACGGGCACGAGGAAAACTAAGTGATGAAGGCTAAAAGAAACAAAACAAAAAGCCAAAACACGCATCGCTTACACACCCTAACACGCCGTTAATGCAAAAAACATGGACATTTCCCGATGTACCTCACTCACGACACACACGCAGCTGCACACAGACAAGAGATAAGACTACACCTGAAACCAAAAGGGTTAACTGGTAAATGGGGCAATATACAATGAACAGTTAAGTTACTATTTAAGAACTGTTGACAAAAGAGGAACAAACTAAGATGATACACCCACCCACCCACCCCCCTTTTAAGTGGCAATAAATAATACATATGAACAGAGACAAGACCACTAAGACGTACCCCCCCACCCCCATCCCACCCCCGTCACCCCACAAAAGAATACAGTAGAACAATACAAAAAACAGTGAAAGCTACAAGAAGACCAACCCTTCCCCACCCCCACCCCCTCCCCCACCCCTCCCCCCACCCCCAACCACACTCAGTAGCAGTCCATATAGCCCAGAGGAAGCACAAAAGAGAAAGTGGCACTGTCATAGATGTGGAGAAGTGTGTGCGCACCGCCGACAGGATCAGCGGCGGCAACGCTGCCTGGGGAGGTTCTGGACAGCGTTGAGCTCCGTCACCGCCGTGGGGAAGAACGAGTTCTGAAAACGGCATGTGCGCGTTTTGAGGGACCTGAAACGACGGCCAGAGGGAAGGAGCTGGAAGAGGGAACAAGCAGGGTGGGAGGGGTCCGCCACAATCTTACGGGACTTGCGCACTATGCGCTGGGCGTAGATAGAGGCTAGGGAGGGCAGATCACGGCCAATGATCCTGCCAGCAGCGTGCACGACACGCTCCAGCTTGTCTTTCTGCTGTTGAGTGGCCCCTCCACACACAGATGGAGAAGGTAAGAACACTTTCCACCACAGCACGGTAGAACTGGAGCATGATCTCCGGAGACATTCCAAACTTCTTGAGCTGCCTCAGGAAGTACAGCCGCTGCTGGGCACTCTTATGGATGCCGTCAATGTTGTTGCCCCAACTGAGGTCGGAGGAGATGAGCGTGCCGAGGAACATTCTATTATTTGGTTGAAGGTTAAAAATCTGTGAACTAGTAGCTTTGATCTGACCTTGGGAAAATGGCCAAAAATGGGAAAATGTTCACAATGTTGGTCAGATTTCTGGGGACCTGCCGCAACCTAGTATAAGTCATTGTTTTGTGAAAGTAGGAAAAGATAACTCTGTTTGACTCGATATTGCTGTTCCATCAATTGACTACTTGCATCGTAAAAAATCCTTCTCTCTCCTTCATCAATGTTCTCGAAATTCTTCCTTCTGGCATGGATTCTATAGCCCCCTGAAAACTCTCCTCGCAAATGACGTCACGTTATTCGACGTCAAATGACCACGTCACACATGTTGCAATTTCGCCGTTATATCAATTGCCTACTAGGGAGGTGCTTCCGAGTGTTCGACCTTAAAACACCCCTTTCTGTTCAAACCTCGATTCTGAAAATTTGATACATTCAATCGGACCTAACTTCCAGCCAGTGTGCAAAATTTCAAGGAAATCCGTCCAGTAGTTTTGGAGAAATGAGCCGTGCAGTCGGGACAGACACACGCACACACACACACAGACAGACCAATAAAAACCGCTGGCGCTGAACCTCCAGGTTTTGGCATTAAAAAACCCAATAAAGCTGTGAGGACCTTCAGTAAACCTGAAGGGATAAAAAATCGAATACAGGACGTTTCGTACCCTGGACGTTTCGTACCATGGATGCAACGTACCCTAGTCGTTGTGTACCTCATTTAGTCGATTCGCACCTTTTGTACCCTAACCCTAACTCTAATCCTAACCCTAACCCTAACCCGTAGGGTAAGGGTAAGGGTTAGGGTTAGGGTACGAAACGACTAGGTGCGAAACGTCCAGGATACGAAACGACCCGCATCGTAAAAAATCCTTCTCTCTCCTTCACCAATGTTCTCGAAATTAATCCTCCTAGAAAATTCATCAAAATTACGTCACGTTATTCGATGTCAAATGATTATGTCACGCATTTTGCATTCGGATTATGTTGTAGCGTTTTCTTTGCAAAGTATGTCGTAAAAAGTAACTTTTTTCAAACCTCGATTCTGAAAATTTGATACATTCAATCGGACCTAACTTCCAGTAAGTGTGCAAAATGTCAAGGAAATCCATCCAGTACTTTTTGAGAAATCAGCCGTTTAGTCGGGACAGACAGACAGATAAATCATACAAAAGTGTGTCTATTAGCTTGGGGCCTACACATCACACAACACATGGAGACAGTCACAGACCTACACACCACACAACACATGGAGACAGACAGTCACAGACCTACACACCACATGGAGACAGACAGTCACAGACCTACACACCACAACACATGGAGACAGTCACAGACCTACGCACCATACAACACATGGAGAGAGACAGACACAGACCTACACACCACACCGCACATGTAGACAGTTACAGACCTACACACCACAACACATGGAGACAGTCACAGACCTACACACCATAACACATGGAGACAGTCACAGACCTACACACCACACAACACATGGAGAGAGACAGACACAGACCTACACACCACTACACATGGAGACAGTCACAGACCTACACACAACACATGGAGACAGTCACAGACCTACACACCACAACACATGGAGACAGTCACAGACTGACACATCACAAAACACACGGAGACAGACAGTCACAGACCTACACACCATCTTTGAAGTGCTGCAAGAACAAAACAAAACAAACGAAATGTTTTTCCCCCTTACTCTGATTATTCCTTGTTTCGGAGACGACTGTGATTTTGACTTTTGAGTAGGCTTACACGAACACACAAGCTCGATACAGCCGGCAACAAGCTAGTTCGCCGGGCGGGACAGTGAAATAGATCTATTTCACTCAGAATATCGATCAATATAGGGCAACGTACTTATTTTTTAAATCAGGGATTGATTAAATCATCATATTTTTGTGACACTGAGACCAGACCATCAAAACAATTAGCACTAGGTTTGAATCAAATCGTCATACGAGATCTTACGTTGACTGCAAATGTACAACAGTGCCGCGTGATTGTGTCGACATTCAGCTAGTTCGCTGGGCGATTGCAGGCTTTTAACCAGCAAAGGCAACGATCTAGATGGTACATATACTTTACCGGTTTCACAAATGGAATGAATTTTAAGCCAACACAGCGTAGTATTTTTTTTTGCGTCTGCTGGTAGACGTTCATCATATGAAGAAGCCAAATGTTGTCTTGTGAACGTAGGAAAAGAGTTTGACTCGATTAGGCTCTTACATCTATTGACTATCTAGGGAGGTGCTTCCGAGTGTACGAAATTCATTATCCTCAAAACTCTACTCGCAAATGACGTCACGTTGTTGATGACGTCACACATTTTGCAATTTCGCCGTTCTATTAATTGCCTACTAGGGAGGTGCTTCCGAGTGTTCGACCTTAAAAACCACTTTCTGTTCAAACCTCGATTCTGAAAATTTGATACATTCAATCGGACCTAACTTCCAGCCAGTGTGCAAAATGTCAAGGAAATCCGTTCAGTAGTTTTGGAGAAATGAGCCGTGAAGTCGGGACAGACAGACAGACAGACAGACACACACACACACACACACAGATAAAGTCTGTAGGACCTCCAGTAAACCTGGAGGGATAAAAACCGCTGGCGCTGAACCTCCAGGTTTTGGCTTTAAAACCCCCCAATAAAGCTGTGAGGGCCTTCAGTAAACCTGGAGGGAAAAAAATCGAATACAGGACGTTTCGTACCATAGTCATTGTGTACCTCATTTAGTCGATTCGTACCTTTTCTACCCTAACCCTAACCCTAACCCTAACTCCAACCCTAACCATAACCCTAAGAAACGACTAGGTACAAAACGTCCAGGATATGAAATGACCCGCATCGTTAAAAATCATTCTTTCTCCTTCACCAATGTTCTCGAAATTATTCCTCCTGGCATGGATTCTATATATGATCCATCCTCCTAAACAATCTACTCACAAATGACGTGACGTTATTCGACATCAAATGATCACGTCACACATTTTGCAAATGGATTCTGTTGTAGCATTTTCATTGCAACACCAAAATGTACAAAAGTCACTTTCTTTTCAAACCTCGATTCTGAAAATTTGACACCTTCAATCGGACCTAACTTCCAGTAAGTGTGGAAAATCTCAAGAAACTCCGTCCAGTAGTTTTGGAGATATCAGCCGTTAAGTCGGGACAGACACACACACACACACACACACACACACACACACACACACACACACACACACACACACACACACACACACACACACAGACAGATAAAAACCGCTGGCGCTGAACCTCCAGGTTTTGGCTTTTTTTTTAATTTTAAAGATCGGGTTTGAACCCGCAACCTCTCGAGAAAAGAGGAGGAAAAAACACACACACACAAAAAACCCGGTCAGGTTCGAACCCACAACCTCTAGAAAAAAGAGAAGAAAAAAAGTTTCAGCGCAGAATCGAACCTGGTCATTCATGACCAAGAGTGCAATGCTCTACCAGCTTAGCCATCTGAGAATTGATATAGCAGAGTGTTTGTTAAGGATTTATAACGTACTTTTCCGTAAACCCCCCTTGCAAATTATCGGCCCAGGAAACAATCGATCATAAATTTTAAACAAGATGGATAGGTTCAGGAAGCTCCTATTATGACCTGATTTTTCAATACAAACACTGTATTCATTTTGTTGTTTAGACTGCAAGTGTAACTTTTCTGACTTGCGTTCCACTCAACACAATTTTGACCTGGTGGACATGTACTCGATTAATTGAATCTGTTAAATGGAACTGATGTATTTGATATAAAATTGTATTAATCCTGAAAAATTATGAAATCATACTTCATTCATTCGCGCATTAGTCTTGGCAGCGTTCAGCGGACGAAGTAAACATCAAGCTACTTCGAGTTCGACCATAACGTAAATTCTGCGAGTTGCTGATGAAGCTATCACCATCACGTGACACGAACCAGCCAGAACCGGTGACGCCAGGAGTGCTTAGCTGTTTATCGGAATGTCAACGTACTGCTATCTTATGGTCGTAGTAATCGGACCAAGTCTGAATAATCTGAGAAAGAAAATCGGATTGGTTTATTATTTGTATGAATACGAGTTTTTTTATCAACTTCGGTAAATTTTGCGCTGCCTAACAGTGATGATTTGTATAGATCCGCGAAGCCAGCGAAGCCAGCGAAGTTTCGATCATGAATGGACAATATCGATCGTATTACGACTGTCAGGGCCGATTTAAAACGCTAAAAACGATTGTACCACACACTCAAAAACCCTCTTTTTGTGTGAGACCAGACCATCAAAACAATTAGCACTAGGCCTTGAATCAAATCGTCGTACGAGATCTTACGTTGACTGCAAAATGTACAACAGTGCCGCGTGATTGTGTCGACATTCAGCTAGTTTGCTGGGCGATTGCAGGCTTTTAACCAGCAAAGGCAACGATCTAGATGGTACATATACTTTACCGGTTTCACAAATGGAATGAATTTTAAGCCAACACAGCGTAGTATCGCTTTTTTGCGTCTGCTGGTAGACGTTCATCATACGAAGAAGCCAAATGTTGTTTTGTGAACGTAGGAAAAGAGTTTGACTCGATTAGGCTCTTACATCTATTGACTATCTAGGGAGGTGCTTCCGAGTCATTCTAGTAAACTAGAGATTTCGCCTACCGGCAAAAGTATCTCTAGCACTGTTCACATCACGTGATGGAAGGTTTTTGGCCAATTTATGCAAACGGAGGTCACACGAGAGGCCTGTGGGATAGCCGATGTGCTCCCTTACATACGCCGTTAAAGTAGTTCTAAGACTATTTCGCACAAAACTCTTAACTTACTCTTGTTGAGACAACAAACAAGCGTTTATTCGATACAATAAAATGTTTGTGTTGAAATGGAAACAAGTTTTGACATATGAATGATTTCTGTAAAAAGTGGAGAGAAAAATAGTATCAGAACGAACTATTTTTGGCGCAAGGCTGTAATGCGAAGGGTCAAGCCTATTACGCATTCATTGCGAACTGTGCCAGAGTCAATACTCGGGTTTACAGAATGCTTCCGAGTGTACGAAATTCATTATCCTCAAAACTCTACTCGCAAATGACGTCACGTTGTTGATCACGTCACACATGTTGCAATTTCGCCGTTCTATCAATTTTACCTACTACTTAGGTGCTTCCGAGTGTTCGACCTTAAAACACCACTTTCGGTTCAAACCTTGATTCAGAAAATTTGACACATTCAATCGGACCTAACTTCCAGCCAGTGTGCACAATTTCAAGGAAATCCGTCCAGTAGTTTTGGAGAAATGAGCCATGAAGTCGGGACAGATACACACACACACACACACACACACACACACACACACACACACACACACACACACACCAATAAAAACCGCTGGCGCTGAACCTCCAGGTTTTGGCATTTTTTTTAAATTAAAAATTTAAAGATCGGGTTCGAACCCGCAACCTCTCGAGAAAAGAGGAGGAAAAAACACACACACACAAAAAACCAGGTCAGGTTCGAACCCACAACCTCTAGAAAAAAGAGAGAAAAAAAGTTATAGCGCAGAATCGAACCTGGTCATGCATGACCAAGAGTGCAACGCTCTACCAGCTTAGCCATCTGAGAATTGATATAGCGGAGTGTTTGTAAAGCATTTATAACGTACTTTTCCGTAAACCCCCCTTGCAAGCTATCAGCCCAGGAAACAATCGATCATAAATTTTAAACAAGATGGATAGGTTCAGGAAGCTCCTGATATGACCTGATTTTTCAATACAAACACTGTATTCATTTTGTTGTTTAGACTGCAAGTGTAACTTTTCTGACTTGCGTTCCACTCAACACAATTTTGACCTGGTGGACATGTACTCGATTAATTGAATCTGTTAAATGGAACTGATGTATTTGATATAAATTGTATTAATCCTGAAAAATTATGAAATCATACTTCATTCATTCGCGCATTAGTCTTGGCAGCGTTCAGCGGACGAAGTAAACATCAAGCTACTTCGAGTTCGACCATAACGTAAATTCTGCGAGTTGCTGATGAAGACATTGAAGCTATCACCGTCACGTGACACGAACCGGCCAGAACCGGTGACGCCAGGAGTGCTTAGTTTAGCTGTTTATCGGAATGTCAACGTACTGCTTATCTTATGGTCGTAATAATCGGACCAAGTCTGAATAATCTGAGAAAGAAAATCGGATTGGTTTATTATTTGTATGAATACGAGTTTTTTGATCGACCGGTAAATTTCGCGCTGTGAGGATTGAGTGAGGATAGACGTTCACTAACGCTTCATTGCGAGGTCGAGGAGGGTGCACCTTACCATCTCATTACACAGATTGTCTGTCGTGATGGTAGTTCTGAGATTTTGGGTAGAGCACGGTTATACAAAGCTCAAGGATTAGAACAGAATATATCCCATCCAACGTAAGCGAAGAGCAAAGGTTCTCCCCTGTCTCGATCAAGCCTTCGAATCGAGCGTGGTTGGTAAATTTCTTTCTGCACGGAGACGGTTACATCTAACGAACCAAATCTTTTACCGACAAATTCAGTAACGCTAGTTCGTCAAGATCAAAATAGGAGTCTAAACCTTCCAGCAATGGTAGAATCTTGCCTGTCGTATAGATCCTGCGCAAATTTTTTGTCTCACTTACTCAGTCACTTCACAGCATAGCTGGGCAGACTTTACGGCGTCCATAGACGAATTCAAAGCCTATCACTAGTATCAGACTGCGTCGATTACTCACATGCTAAGTCCAGGCTGCCAGCGGTGTAGATAGTCCTAGTACTCCACAAATATCACAAGTGGCATTGACGAGAATCCCTGTGTGCAAGGAAGGCAAAACAAGCCCACAAAGTCACTGAACATAGTGTTTTTGTCACAGAGCGAATTTTCAAGCTGGCGCCATTCGGCAATAGTCAATTCAATTTCTTTCTCATCAATGCAACTAGTGAAGGTAAAGGTAGTAGTTTTGTATAGCGACTCTACACCAACCCGAGGCGCTCAATCCGTTTTAAACTTAACTACTTGATCACTGGAACACTTGATCAACATTTTACAGGAATCTGACAACAGACAGATACGACGCTCATTGTCACGAAGCCAACACAGCGTAGTATCGCTTTTTTGCGTCTGCTGGTAGACGTTCATCATACGAAGAAGCCAAATGTTGTTTTGTGAACGTAGGAAAAGAGTTTGACTCGATTAGGCTCTTACATCTATTGCCTATCTAGGGAGGTGCTTCCGAGTGTACGAAATTCATTATCCTCAAAACTCTACTCGCAAATGACGTCACGTTGTTGATGACGTCACACATTTCGCAATTTCGCCGTTCTATGAATTGCCTACTAGGGAGGTGCTTCCGAGTGTTCGACCTTAAAAACCACTTTCTGTTCAAACCTGGATTCTGAAAATTTGATACATTCAATCGGACCTAACTTCCAGTCAGTGTGCAAAATGTCAAGGAAATCCGTCCAGTAGTTGTTGAGAAACTAGCCGTGAAGTCGGGACAGACACACTGACACACACACAGACAGATAAAGTCTGTAGGACCTCCAGTAAACCTGGAGGGATAAAGTCTGTAGGACCTCCAGTAAACCTGGAGGGATAAAGTCTGTAGGACCTCCAGTAAACCTGGAGGGATAATTACTAAACATTGATATCAAAAGCACTATTCAAAATTGTTGGCGGGTGGTCTACCCCACACAACTAAAATCTACAGTTAATATCATCTCCATAAGCCGAACTACGTGAAGTCATACATTACGCCCAGTGCGCGCAAGTTGATCGACTCGATGATAGTGAATTTTCGGTCCTCGCCAGACCAGGGAAACGAAATTGTCAATTCAAGCCAGAACTAAACAGCTATCTGCTGCTACTCATTCGAGCTTTACATGACACAGTACTGTTTTCCACCCCCATATACATGTACTTTGAGCGATCTAGCAAAGATCTAGTATTCAGTGCAGACGTTTCGAGAATCGACCGGAACTAGGTGGTTCTACCTAAGGCGTTGTTTTTCGACAGAGAGCGCCGAGGATAACTCCTGCAGGGTACGTTAATGAGAATGTCCTATAAGCGGCCCACGAGTGTAACCGTCGTTAAGACAACGTCCGAAACCTGGGGCGGGTTTCAATATGCGAAGATCTCGGTAGAGCTACGCAGATCTCGCCAATTGGGCAGTTTCATTCTTTACTTGCTCGCGAGCCAATCGTAGACAAGGGTAGATTGAGCGAGGCAGCTTTGGAGGTGACTAGCTAGTAAGATTCAAGATGGCGGACAGCATGAGCATCCTGTCACTAGGAGTGACTTTTTTGGACGAGTCTTCGGTTAACTTTGAGGTGTCAACTTCGGAATGGAGGAATGTGAAGCACTGTGAGTAGAAAATTACTTATTTTATATTTTGAGTTATTGTGCATGTTAAGTTATGGAATGAGAAAAAGATGCAAGATAGACTTCAGAATGTTGTTGGATTGTGGTGATGTCGAAGTACTTGGATATTTGTGTACGCTGTGACCATGGAGACAAAAGTTCGAAATGAGGCTAGAACGAGGGAATGTTGGGTAGTTTCTTTCTTAGCTAGCTCTTACTGCGAAGCAAGATCTTGCGACCAAGATCGACTACCTATTTTGAAACCCGCCCCTGCCCTGCGTTCCGTTGCACTCTGCTTCATCTCTGCTACGATGTAGCAGGCTCAAGAGTTTTGATTGGTTGGTTTTATTTAATAACTTGAAAAGCACATTATCATCAAAAGTATAGGGTTTTGGAGGCCCTCTTTGAATACACGAATCCCCAATATTATTTCACACTCAAATTTATCACTCTTGATCGAAGAAACGACTTAATAAAAGTATTAGGGTCGAAAATCATTCATACACAATCTTTGGTGACGTTTCAGCCAGTGGCAGAGGTCAACTTCCTGTCAAGGTCGCGCAGCAGCTAGAGCATCTGTGCGCCACTTGCTGTGCCTAGCAACGATGAAACTACAGAACTCGTAGCCGCATTTGATTGGCTCATACTAAACACAACTAATTGGAAGTCACTCCACGGACTTGCACGGTAAACATGCTTCGAACCATGGAGTTTACATACCATGGAAGTGGCAAACGTGCCGATTGCTGTCACATTTCGAAGAAATAAATGTTTTCGTGCTCTCATCACCGTGGCAGAGTGGATTGTATGTCTTGGTTTGATATTTGTAGTAAACGTCGGCATTTATACCCATGAGTGTAACGATTTAGCAGACGACACACATGTTTGGATTCCCTTGACCTTCCTCTATGACTAGTGATGGTTACCTCCCTTTTGTTATTAATGGATTTTCGACCCTAATGCTTTTATGAAGCTGTCTATTCGATGAAGAGGGATATAAATGAATGTGAAATTATTTAGGGGATCCATGTATCCAAAGAGGGCCTCCAAAACCCTCTACTTTTAATGGTAACGTGCTTTTAAAATAATTAAAGAAACCGACCAATCGAAACTCCTGAGCCTACTACTCCGTAGCAGAGATGAAGCAGAGTGCAACGGAACGCAGGACTGGTTTACCCCTCCGGACGTTATGTTTTGATGCCACTTGAAACCCGATTCTAAGGCCGCTACATGGTGTCAGAAGCGGGATACCTCGTGAGTAGGATCCGCCTTAACCCGAGTGAGCCAATATGTTTAATTAGCCCCCTGAATCGTTCGTCCTTTATAAAGCACCTAAATGACCGAAGAGAGAGAGAGAGAGAGAGAGAGAGAGAGAGAGAGAGAGAGAGAGAGAGAGAGAGAGAGAGAGAGAGAGAGAGAGAGAGAGAGAGAGAGAGACACTTTGACACTTTATTGTTTATGCCGGCCGCCCGTCACAGAAATATTAGGTTCCACAAAACAGTTTTGCGGTATGGACAATTAGTCGACTACCACGGTTGATAGACCCATGTCTAACCATTCTGAATACAGAGATACTATCTCTGACACAGGTTGGTCACGTGACTTCGAATCCACATTCCAATGATTCTACCAATCAAAATTCAACATGATCAGAAGACCATTGAGAGTAAAAAGAGGCGATTCTATTTCACTCCAATTATTTATCCCGATAGATAAACACAAATTTGGTGTTCTAATAAAACTAATCTATGAGATTTTCAGGAAATCATTTGAGAACTACTTTTAGCGCGAACGTGTCTATAAGGTTGCAAGCTGCCTTGAGCACGTGCGATTGTGTATATACAATAGTCGCCGCTTATTAAAAACACATTGGGACCGAACAAAAGTGTTTTTAATAAGCGGCGTTTATATTAACCGGCACTTCCCGCTTCACCAAGCCGTTGCGTTTCTTCCACCTGTTAAACCACCCATTTGTAGCTTTGAATTCGGAGCGACCAAGCTGGGAAGCAATCTGTTCCGCCTTCTGACACAGGATTGGGCCGTTTACAGGTGTGTTGCGTGCTTGGATAGAGTCGAACCACCGCTTTAAGCCATCTTCTGTCTCTTTATCCTTCCCGCAGCGCCGACGCTTCCTTTGGCCTTGACTGGAGCCCTCTGCGATATCAGCCCTAAGTTCATCTTCTTTTTTCAGTGTCTGGCACAGAAATGATGCCGACACACCCAAAATGTCAGCACCCTCCCTCAAACTTTTAGAATTTAGCTCTCGGTAGCGATCAAGCAAGTCCACTTTGTCTTTGGGTGTCATTTCTGTTCTTTTTCTTTTCTTTGGAGCTGAAGTTAAAGCCATTTTCTGATTCATTGCTTATCCAGCGAGACTAGACAGTGTTGAATTGACATCTGACGGTTTGCTGACAAGGTACGTGTAATCACTGTTCACACAAACGCTGAAGCGTCTTTAGTTGTCATCTAACGGTTTGCTGACAAGAATTCACAACCAGAGATCGACTCTGACCCTCCGAACTCGCTCAATGAAGTATAAATATTGCTGTTGTATTCAACGTCCTTATAATTAGTAGAGTTCACAATATTACACTCTTGTGATTCGAATTTTACCGCATACAAGTTTTACATTCATGGGAAATCGATGTTTAGAAAATGAACTGACGGAAAAATGGCTGCCAGTATGGAGTGTATCACAACAAGCGGAGGAATACACTCACGATGTGATATGGCATTCAGCGTGGCTGTTCAGAACGGTGGTATGCATGTTATGGAAGAATTTAGGCTATCACGTGACCAACCTGTTGCTGAGACTATATTCACTAGTCTCAGCCACGCTGAATGATGTCTAACATGAACCTTTCTCTATGTTTGAGAGAGTAGTAAATAAACATAGCTACGTCCCTCGTCCATTTTTGATTGACACCTTGCAGTAAATGGACATATGTTGTTTGGTTAATTTTATTAATGTGTCTATGTAGATATTTTTTTCTTATATCTTCATACAAGGGGCAACTCAACAACAAGTGCTGTTCGTCCTCGATGCACATGCAGTAGGTGCATCGTACTTCGGGATTCTGAAAGTTGGTGTATCGTCTGTTCACCTTGAGATCGTTGATACCGAAACGGCATCGTACAAATGCATCTAATATGACTATTTTCGATTAGTTGTTAATCTTTTTGCATGCTTTAATGTCATCCTTTTGCCGCGATCTAGCGATCATCCCATGAGCTTCTATTTTTACCAGTCTACCGGAACTAGTGGAAGTAAAGGGACAAAACTCGGGCTGAATTTCCGTTTCAGAAGTGAGAATGCCCTATGGGTTGAAAACACCGGAAGTTGTGTCCTCGTTTGATGAGTAAATTGTATAAATTGGTACCACTCAAAAGAGCTCACGCGATGAGACCCGATCGAGTGGACCATGCCAAACCTTGAAAAGTTCTGGACAAGCATGCTCCCGATCGAAGTCACGTTGTTCTAGTAAATATTAGCAAAAGGATTGCTGAGAGGCGCTGGAGAAAGTCGTGGTTGGTAAGGGAAATGCAATGAGGAAAAGAGCAAGTCCGAAAGAGAAATCAAGATAAAAAGTGCAAAATAGTTTTGGCTCAAATAGAGAAGTCGAGAAACCTAATGGTCCTGTCTCAATTGCTGTCGACATTCGAATAGTCATGCAGACCCCCGCCATTGTCCACCATTATTAGCTCCGTCGAGATCGAGTCAAACAGAGTTATCTTTTCCTACTTTCAGCAAAAACAATGGCGCGTCGCTTACAAAATCTGTGAAAGACACGACTGTTTTTGGAGCAGAAAGTTTGTTGTTTCTACAAAGGTGACCTACCTAGCTCCTGCTGTGTGAAGAACTGCCACAATAGGCATGACAGAGAGAAAGATCGACGTTTTTTGGTCGTACCGCGTGTTGCAACGCAAAAAGGCAAGGAAATGCTGGATATCACAACTCACAGGCGCCGTGAGTGGATCGCTCAACTGAACCTGAAGTCACTCACTTTTGACACTAAGGCAGATCGATTTGTTTGTTCGGATCACTTTGTAAATGGTGTACTCGCTCCCTGTCATGCCTGCCTATCCCAAGCCATCACCTACCGTGCTTCTAGACATGCACATTTACACACATACACGTTTGCATGTACACACAAAATAAAGGTTGTCATTACGCAAACTATTTTCAGTAAGACGTATCACCAAAAATGGTCTGAAATAAACTTATTTTGTTTACTCCCATGGTAAAATCTCATCGAACACCGTCCTATTTCACTGTCACTTGTAAGTTGTCGCTGCGAACGAGGCCTATTCACAAAACGTCGACCCAGATTTGTACCGGTCCAATCAGATTGAACAAACATTGAATATTGATGCAATTGATATTGCTGTTTTGTAGTATCAAAAAGTCAAATCAGGTAACAGAACAAAACACTGTTGTTAGTCTCTGCGACATCTTGGCCTTTCTTTCTCCCCTGTAATCTGTCCTGCATGTTGCTGCCGCATTATGGCAAAGATTACTTATAATCTTTGATTATGGTCAATCTATTGTACCATACCTTCTTCTTCTTCTAGCGGGTGACCTCCCCTTGGTCACTCTTGCGCGTTTGGCGCGCCTGTCAACTTTCATTGGTTGCAACTCACGTCGCCTAGAGACCATAGACCTGACAGTATCAGTAACTAACAGTTGACCAGTATTTTTGAGCATTCTTTCGGCTCACGCAACATGAACCAGTTCTACGGACTCCATAAGGCATAAGGACACTTCGACGTCACCAGGCTGTCCTGACCTTGAACCTGGCTATAGTCGTCTTCGCTGACCTTTCTTGATACCCAGGACGAGTTTTTACGGCATTCAGCGTTCGACAATAAAGAGAAGAAACACATGCCCGTTTTCACGTCAATTTACTGAGAGGCAGCGAAAGTACTGGGGGCCTGCAATGACCAGGGCGAGACTGCAGGCTCTGATGACCAGGGAAGAACAGCAGGCTGGACGATGACCAGGAGCGAACTGCAGGCTGGACGATGACCAGGGGCGAACTGCAGACTGCATGGACGATGACCAGGGGCGAACTGCAGGCAGGACGATGACCAGGGCGAAACTGCAGGCTGGACGATGACCAGGGCGAGACTGCAGGCTGGACGATGACCAGGGCGAGACTGAAGGCCTGCAGTTTAGCTCTGGTCATCATCCAGCCTGCAGTTCGCCCCTGGTCATCGTCCATGCACCTTAACGGTCCGCGTGATTCGGGTGTAATCTTAAGCTAAACGACGTTTATTGGCGCTGCTGAAATGGTCGAAGTCGGAAACATTCGGAACGTCGTTTAGCTTTAAGATTACACCCGAATTACAAAGGCAATTGCCATTTGAACACCGAATACATATAGCTGCATTGTTTACCCTGGGGCGGGTTTCAAAATGCGAAGATCTCGGTAGATCTACGTAGATCTCGCCGAATGGGCAGTTTCATTCTTTGCTTGCTATCGAGCCAGTCGTAGACGAGCGTAGATTGAGCGAGGCAGCTTGAGAGGTGCCTAGCTTTTAAGATTCGAGACAAAAGTTCGTCGTGGATGCGTTGACCTGCATTCGATGTGTAAACTGTAGGAGGTTTCACGATCTATTAATGCATTCAACATACACCTTTGATAAATTAATGCTGTGCATGGCTTCTATTTTCTTTGGATGGGTTGCTAGTATCTCGAAATAGAGCGTTTTCTGAATGAACCGGCAACACGTCGGCCATTGAAATGTGGCCAGTGCACCTCTTGTCGTGACGTCTACGCATGCGCATTACTTCGTCACGTTGGGTAGTTTCTTTTTTAGCTAGCTCTTACTGCGAAGCAAGATCTTGCGACCAAGATCGACTACCTATTTTGAAACCCGCCCCAGTTCAAAGCGAGCAGAGTACCTTTCTATCAGTGAATCTCGCTCGCGTACAGGCAAGAACACACCAGCGATAGCGTGAAAGCGCGTTTCAACGTCCATGAAGGTAAAGCGAGCTTTGGAGGAAACAGCGATACACCGAGGAACACACGCATGAATGATGCCAAAAGATCTGAAGGAGAGCCCGTGGTCAGCCGTGACCGAAGGGGTCCTACTACTATTTAAATATAGGGAGAGGCGATGAAACCTCTCAGTTCCGATGCAATACCTGACTTCTCCGAGCCAAGGTTGGAGCAATAGTCTCACATTCCAAACTTTTAATCTTGCAAGCCCTTGGGAGAAGGAGAAGGAAGGGGGATGTGGGGTCTAGGGCATTGAGGCACAGGAGGAGAAACAGGAGGAGAGAGAGAGAGAGAGAGAGAGAGAGAGAGAGAGAGAGAGAGAGAGAGAGAGACTCTAGTTATCAAGGATGGTATTTTAGGTATTTCGTCTATCTGACAAATTGTCCTTGCTCATTAAAAAAAAACACAACCCTGGATGGCTGGAATCTGTCGGCCCTGGTCGCGCTCATGTACAAGCCCTCCACCAGAGCACGTCTGATCACAACAGAATCCACACGCTCTGATTGTGTATTCATTCCATGCTGAGCACATATGGCCTGCGGCTGTTTCTGGATGGTTCTGGCATTCTTTAAATTTCCGTACTCCATGAAAAAAAATTTGCAGACCGTTTGCCTTTTGGAACTCTTGTTGAAAGTATGGTGTGCGTTGATCATGGAGATGACATCACTATCGTGGTCTTTGTACCGGATATGAGTAGCATGGTACACACTCCTCTGGCCCTCTAGGAAGGCAAAGACGTGTTCCACAGACAGCAGGACAGCAGTCGGTATCATATCCCTGCAGCAAAACTCCTCTACTGCAACAATGATATTGGACAGTCATGGATCCAAAGGGAAGAGTGCTCCGTCAGCTGGTGTCTGGGATATGTGGCTCCCAGAACACAGCTCCTCCAACGCCCTCTCTACTGCCTTCCTGTCAGGAGGCTCAAGGTAGTCAAAGTTCAAGACATCCTTGACTCTCATTGCTAACAGCTGGTTACGGCTGAGCTGAGTTGAGTTGGCTTGATTTCTGGCAGTGGGTGGTCTGGCAGCTTCTGCAACAAGTGGGCAGCCAGCATCCGCCAGCAGGACTTGGGTCCCAGGCGACCAGCAGAGACCACATCTTTACTTGGCCTATGCCTCTAACACAGGGACCATACACACTTGCTCTGGGTCAGTCTCTTGACCATCCCACTGTCAATGACATGCCGTACTCCAGGGATAGCAAGGGAAGTTTCAGTGAACCAGAAATGACCTTCCCCAGAGGGAGACAGCTGTGGACTGGATGGCATGCTACCAGTCAGGGGAGAAAAGTCATCTGATTACGGACTGTCCAGAGAAAGACAAATCAATCTCCTGGAAAGATAAACACTGCCCGAGACGCAATGAGCAAGGTCATGGACCGTTCAGGCGCTCTCCCTTTGTGTCCCGAAAAGTTCACAATTTGTCTCGAGAGCCCAGAGACTTGGCCTTTTTTCCTCAGCGATCTGCTCTGCTGAAAAAATAGGAACAGGACGCCATCCTTGTGGATGGAGACACAGGGTGTGGGAACTCCACTCAGTTGCTGCAGTATTTGTTGGAGGCAGGTCTCAGTCATGATCTCTGTGCGGCAATTACACAGCCTGGAAGAGCTGCTGCCATCAACCTAGCTCAACGAGTTGCCATGGAGAAAAGTATCAAAGTTGGACTTTTGCCGGGCTAATCAGTCCGATTTTAACGCCAGGTGTCAGAAGAAACCAGAATCAAGTTCCTCATTGATGGCGCTTTGTTGCGAGATGCCATCGACGATCACCTGCTGACCCAGTATTCCTGCATAATTCTAGATGAGGCCCACGAGAGGACCCTGCACACCGACGTCCTGTTTGCTGTGGTCAAGGAGGCCCAGAGAAAAAGGAGGACTCTGGCGAAGGTTCCAAGCCTCTGAAGATAACTACGATGTCAGCCACTAATGACGAAACCCTGCAGTCAAACTACTTTGACCTTTCCACATGGTTTACCTTGGAAGGTAGAAAGAATTGTGTGGAGGAGATGCAAGCTGAGGAAAAAGTGTCAGACTTCTTCAAACCTTGCGTGGAGCGGTTCCTCCAGTTGCACCAGAAAAAGCCTGGTGAGGAAAACATTCTGATGTTCCTAACAGGTGTGGAAGACATTGAGAAAGTCTCAGACACCATACAGGCCTTTATCATTCGGCACTTGAGCAAAGGCAAGGTGTCCAAGCTACGCATCTGCCACTTCTACTCACACATGACAGAGGAACAGAAGGAGGTCATCTTTCATTCTGCACCAGAGAGCATGATGACGCTTATCCTGGCCAACAACAATCCCGTGACAAGAGAGACAAGAAGCAGAGGCTGACCTTTGACTTCCTGCTTCCTCTAGAGCAACAGTAGACCGCTCTCCCTTCGCAGAGGGTGTGAGAAACCCCGCCTCTCATCTTCTTTGGAGGATGCGGAGGGGGGGGGGGGGGGGGGGGGGAGGGGGGGGTTCTCCCTGGAGGAGCAGAGGCGGTTCACGGAGGCCAGCAGGTCTGTGCTGAGACGTGAAGTCCGGTGTCGTAGAATATTTCGGAACCATTCCAATTTATCCCGCACCTGACGGCAGGATATTTCGGAACCACCAGGATATTTCGGAATCACCTTCTAGATGTTTTCGTATGATTTTCTGAGTTTCTAGACGGTTTCAAATCAGAGTTTACACTTTGCACACTTTTTATTTGTAATTCATAAACAAGGAGATAAACAGGTAGGCGAGAATAGAACTTTTACACGGAATGATGCAGACAGAATATTAGTGAAGCTATGTAGGCCTTCTGTGCGTGAACTTGTAATTCATAAACAAGGAGATAAACAGGTAGGTGAGAAGATATTTATTGCACAACCTTATCAAAGTGTGAGAAACTCTTCACAATCTCTTTAGAAAAAGTCGTAGAGTAAAAAAAATAATGTGGGCTTATGACCTAGACGGTTCCGAAATATCCTGGTGGTCCCGAAAAATCCTGCCACCAGGGCCAGGATAAATCGGAATGGTTCCGAAATATCCTGCGACACCGGGCGGCTTGGAGGGCAGCAAATGTCGTTCTACCGGCCACCTCGAAGAGGGAAGAAACTCCCATGGAGGTTGCGGCGGTAGGTGACAATGCTCCATTGTCGCCTCGGGCTCCTCGAGCTGACAAGGGAGGGGCTTCTGGGACTCTGACTCCTCCAGCTAAGGAGGGTAAGTCCCTTGGGACTCGGGCCTCTCGCGCAAAAGCGGAAGGGTTGCCATGGGCTCTGATTGCTCCAGCTGGGAAGGGAAAGTCGCCGTGATGGAGAGGAAGAGTCTCTTGAGACTCAGGGTACCTCATTCACTTCCTTGGCAGCTGTGGCAGTCCCACCCGGTGCAGCAGGTCCAGGCTTCGGCGTATCAAAGAGAGATGAGTACTCCTGAGGTGTATCCGAGTCCAGGCCCATGGCCTATGGAAAAGTGGCGGCACTGCCAGTACAAACTGCACAGCCTGTACAAGGAGTGTCGGTTCTGGAGGGACGGCACTCAATTGTTGTCCCTCAGAACCGAGGACCCCAGTCATCCGCCACTGCAAATGCTCGTTTCAATCATTGGCGGTTAATCAACAAACTGAAGGAGGCTCCGGATCCTTGGTCTTCTAAAGATCTAAAATCAGTTCTGAAGGTGGTTGTGAATGCTACCAGGATGGGTGTGGCTCACCGTATCAAGGTGGAACTAGTTGTGACATCTTTCTGTAATCCTAGGGCTCACAGAGACCTCCTTAAACACATAAAGGAGTGGAGAGCTGCCATTGAGAGAAGTGATGACGTATATATGGCTGTCAGACTTCACCCCAAATATGCACAGATAGTGGACAGTGGGCTAGACCGCACTCTCATCCAAGATGAGTGGGTCCTGATAACTCGAAATCATAGAGTATGGATATACAAGAGAGGCTCCTCTACCGGCTGCTTTCCTGGTTTAAGACAAACATCCAAGAACGGGACCTTGTAGTTCAGGTGCGTGCCAGGGAAAAAGTGGTGACCCTATTGCAGAGGATCGTACAAAGTACCCTGCACCAGGACACACGAATTCACAGTCTCCACTTCTCATACGATCAGCAGATAATGCAGAACTGGGTAAAATGTTTCCCTACTACATCTCTCAGTGTGGGGATGTCCCTGTTGGGAGGAGCCAGTGAGGGACACAAGGTTACCTACCCTGGGAGCTGTGTCTCGGGACAGCTTCTCCTGGAGTCGGACAGCCCCATCCCCCGGGGGCCAGGGAGGTTCAACCCGCCGTACCAGGGGAGGGAGGTGGGTCTGTGGGTCGTAGAGATCCTTGGCAAGACGAGGAGGGCTCCGCTGCTGCAGCAGATCCTCCAAAACGCACGTTGGTTCTTCAAGATCCAGTGGAACAGCGTGCTAACAACCTAAGCAAGCAGAATAGGCAGATGCAATGCAGGAGTAGAGTGACCCTACAGTCTGTGAAGACAGGATCCTGACCTGTCCAACTCCTGTAGGAAGGTATGGGGTTTTGTTCTTGTTGTTGTTGTTGTTGTGGTTGTTTTTATGTGTGTTTATAAATAAATGAATGGATGGATGGATAGATAGATGGATGGATGGATGGATGGATGGATGGATGGATGGATGGATGGATGGATGGATGGATGGATGGATGGATGGGTGGTGGGTGGATGAGTGGGTGGGTGGGTGGCTGGCTGGCTGGCTGGATAGATAGATAGATGGTTAGATTAGATAGATATATGAATAGATGTGTGAAGGGGGACACTCACTCTCCCTTTTTTCTCTCCTTCGCTGTCCAGGCTAACATCTCTCTCTCTCTCTCTCTCTCTCTCTCTCTCTCTCTCTCTCTCTCTCTCTCTCTCTCTCTCTCTCTCTCTTCCTCCCTCCCTCTCTGGGTTCAACCACCTTGCTGTTTCCTCTTTGCAGGCGTGGGTGGGCATCCCTAATTGTTAGAGGTCAGACCCCAGGGTCGCGGCCCGCCCCCTGTTCTGTTGCTCTTAATTAGAATATATTAGTTTGTTCCTCTTTGCAGGCGTTGGTGGGCATCCCTTATCATAGGGGTCAGACCCCAGGGTCGCCGGCCCCCCTGCTGTTCTATTGCTCTTAATTAGAATATATTAGTTTGTTAAGATACTGGCTTGGCAGCCGGGACCACCCTGGAGGGTGTCACCTTGATATATCGGGGCCCAATGCATGCTGGGCAGACGAGATTCCACCATGGTCTGAGGGAGATGAGATTCCACCACGGTCTGAGACAGACGGTCTGGGCAGACACTTGCCACCTGGGTCTCGCCAGACACTGGCTACGATATAATGTACCTGCCATGAAGAAGTAATAAAAAGGCTGTGCAAAGCAGTTGCGGCTTCAGTGTCTCAGCCTTGCACCCTTACCAACTCCCCTCGGCTTCATCACAGATAGACAGATAGATAGATAGTTTAGATTAGATTAGATTAGGTAAGATAAGATAAGATAAGATAAGATAAGATAAGATAAGATAAGATAAGATAAGATAAGATAAGATAAGATAAGATAAGATAAGATAAGATAAGATAAGATAATATAAGATAAGATAGATAGGTAGATAGATAGATAGATAGATAGATAGATAGACAGACAGACAGACAGACAGACAGACAGACAGACAGACAGACAGACAGACAGACAGACAGACAGACAGACAGACAGACAGACAGACAGACAGACAGACAGATGGATGGATGGATGGATGGATGGATGGATGGATGGATGGATGGATGGATGGATGGATGGATGGATGGATGGATGGATGGATGGATGGATGGATAGATAGATAGACAGACAGACAGACAGGTAGGTAGGTAGGTAGGTAGGTAGGTCGGTCGGTCGGTCGGTCGGTCGGTAGGTAGGTAGGTAGGTAGGTAGGTAGGTAGGTAGGTAGGTAGATAGATAGATAGATAGATAGATAGATAGATAGATAGATAGATAGATAGATAATTTTTTTTGTTTGATAGTGATTTCGTTAGGGTTGTAGTTTTCTCCAATTACTTGCTTCATTTCCCAGGGATAGTGTTTCGTGATGTCGCTAAAAAGCGCACCTGGTACTGGGAAAAGCAGATAGTTCGGCTATGGGTCAGTCAGGTGACACAGGTATATCCTCTCTTATTTCTATGGGGGATTTTATTTAACGGGGGAGAGTATGGTAGAGTTGTTTACTCTAACAGGCTGTCTTTATCATCTCGCTTGGTCCACATGACTGTAAAGTGGAAGCGACAAGGCCCTGGATCACGTGATGTGAGGGGCAAAGGTCAACCATCCGCTATAAAAATCAACGGGAATTTCCACTACTTCATTCATTGGACAAGACGGCAACAGATTGACATCAATCATCATACGTGGGTGAAATCTGAAGTCCGACAAAGACTTCTTCAAGACCAGGCATTACTGCAAGGCAAGTCCTCGCGTACTCTATTGTCTGTCTATCCATCTATCAATTATGAGCGGCTTTTAGCCATCCAGTGTCTTGCTGGTCAAGTTGTCGAGCCGCTCTAGTGACGTCCTTTCACACATTTTTGTATCCAACATAAGAGAGAGAGAGAGAGAGAGAGAGAGAGAGAGAGAGAGAGAGAGAGACAGAGACAGAGAGACAGAGAGACAGAGAGACAGAGAGACAGAGAGACAGAGAGAGAGAGAGAGAGACAGAGACAGAGACAGAGAGACAGAAACAGAGACAGAGAGACAGAGAGAGACAGAAAGAGAGAGACAAAGAGACAGAGGGAGGCACAGAGAGAGAGAGAGAGACAGAGAGACAGAGAGAGATACAGAGACAGAGAGAGAGACAGAGATTGATTGATTTATTCTTTATTTATCAAGGATGAAATTTTAGGCATTTCTGCCTATCTTACAAATTGTCCTTGCTCATAAAGAAATGAAAACATGGATAATTAAGACAAAAAATACACAGTAGCTAATCTATGTACAACAATTGGTAAGGTATATGAAGAATATGATCAACAATGACAAAGATTTTAGTAGATGCCTTTGACAGCTGTCAGCTCAGTGAGTCTTGAAGTTAAGCAAATACGTGTCATATATGTACAGGCGACAGCAATGAGATCATCTGAATAGATAATCACACAGTACACAGTACACAGTACACAGTAATTTATTGCGCCAAGTGACATCATTTAAAAAACGAGCACGAGGAAAACTAAGTGATGAAGGCTAAAAGAAACAAAACAAAAAGCCAAACACACGCATCGCTTACATACCCTAACACGCCGTTTATGCAAAAAACATGGACATTTCCCGATGTACCTCACTCACGACACACACGCAGCTGCACACAGACAAGAGATAAGACTGCACCTGAAACCAAAAGGGTTAACTGGTAAATGGGGCAATATACAATGAACAGTTAAAGTTACTACAGTATAGACCGGATGT
>JAWQFJ010016365.1:65000-67338 GCA_034096865.1 Theodoxus fluviatilis | reverse complement strand
ACACAATAACAGCGAATTCAACCCTCAATACGCTACATGGATAGGCATACTTGATTATTCACAAAAGAGAAGTAAAACGTCATAAACTTGACCTCTGATGAAAGATACTATCTGCAACAAGAGTGTTCTCTGGGATTCGGTTGTCGTCGAGTCTCTCTGCAATGGGCACATCGTAGTCTTCCCCGCTTGGTGGTGGCAGTTCTGTCCTCAACACCAGAGGTCAAGATGATGAACAGGGCTGTGTGTCAGTCTCATGTGTGTAGCAATGTTAAAATTACAAACTGGGCAGTGTCTCAGTCCGTTTTACTTCGGCCGGTCTCACTTTCCAAGACCCTTACAGTCTCAGTCAGTACAGCACTCCAACTCCAGTACTCACCGTCAGGTCGCGGCTTCGGTCCTGCCTGGGTGTGGAGACTTGTGGTGTCTGTCCGTCTTCGGCTGGCGTTGGGCGCTACCCTGGCGCAGGCATGGCTGCCGTGGTGTGTTGGTGAGCAGCGGGGATGGCTGTGGTGTATTGGTGAGCAGTAGAGGTGGCTGTGGTGTATGGTGAGCAGCGGGGATGGCTGTGGTGTGTGGGTGAGCAGTGGGGACGGATGGCTGTGGTGTGTGGGTGAGCAGTAGAGGTGGCTGGCTGTGGTGTGTGGGTGAGCAGTGGGGACGGCTGGCTGTGGTGTGTGGGTGAGCAGTGTGGACGCAGATGTACAGAGACTACCTCACAATGAAGAATCGCCCTCCTGTCTTCATCCGCTGTTTGCAAATGTCAGGAGCTTGCTTTCAACTTGAAATCTGCAGTGGCGAAGATGTCTGGCGCTTTGTTTATTGAAAACTTTCTTAAGTAATGCAACATGATAGAATACCGGGTGTTTTCTGTCCAAATACCACCTGCAGTAAAGAAACAATATGTTGTGCTTGGCAGTGTGCAAATTAACAGAAGGAAAGGAAAGTGTCAGTATTTTAAAGAGATTTCTCCTCTTACGAGAGACTCAAATAAACGTGCTGAAGTCGACCCGTCGTCTTGATTAAATGGAGAATTCTGCAATAAAAGTAAGCCAATAATTAGAATTCGCCAGGCAAATGTATCTTTCATTTGCAACCATACACATCCTTCTTTCTTAGACCCTGATGACATTCTTCAACCATGTCTCCCAGTACACTGCGAGACAACAAATTAATTCGCAGGGTTTGTCTTCTCCAAATAGGATTCAAAGGTTAGAATTCAGACTTTACTGGATTTAATCACAAACAAATTAAATTTCCTGGCAATTCAATTGCATTAAAAATCACTCTTTTGTAAAGGTCAAGCATCTTCTGCCGTTCTTCTCGTCGTCTTTGTAAACACACATCACACCACGTGATTGTGATCCAAGTGACCCTACATTTGCAGAAATACCGCTCGTTTGATTTTTGGACCTCATGAATGCATATTTATATTTGCTTTCTGATATAATAATTTCTGTTCTGCCGTACACGGAAAGCTTATACCTTAATCATCCTTGGTGTCGTCTCTTGTAGAGTGAATGTCTTGCCTTCGCTAATACGACCTTAAGCTTTGTTTGACTGTGTGTCAGCCTGTCTATCTCGAACCGTCGACAATATCGTCCCCATCATCTCAGCATTCTCACCACCACCACCACCATCACCACCACCCCCACCAATATCACCACCCCCACCATAACGACCACCACTACCACCATAACCACCGCCACAACCATCTTCACCACCTCCACAACCAACACCACCATCTCCTTACCACCTCCACCACCACCACCACCACCATCTCCACCATCTCCACCACCACCATCTCCCCCACACACACAAACACACACACACACACACACGCGCGCGCGCGCACACACACATTCGCACACACACACACAAGCACGCAAACACACGCACTCACTAACGCACACACAGACATGCACACATTTACACACATTAATTAAAAAAAACACACATACACACAAATAAACATGCTATCGCACAAAAACAAGCACACATTCAAAAACATTAATAAACACACACGGACACACACACATACATACACACACACTCACACACACGGACGCGCACAGGTAATCACACACATTAACACACTCACACATGCACACGTACAAACACGACCATGCACACAAACACACACAAACACACACACACACACACAGACCCGCGTGCGTTCATACACACACATGCGCGAATTCACACACACACTCACTCACATACGCACGCACAAACACACACACACACACACACACACACACACATACAAACACGAACGTGCACACAAACACACACACAAGCATACAGCTACAGATACACAAGCGCGTGCGCGTGCGTTCAT